>SJYR01004934.1:41457-61790 GCA_006410655.1 Kobus ellipsiprymnus
TAAGTATACAAACATATTTTCCATTAATCTATTTTTACAATAAATAGTAAATTACCTCGTTGAATTTGAATGAGTACAGGATTAATTAACAAGGTATGTCTATATTCTAGTAATACATTGAACAGAACTGTTTAAAGGTCTTTAGTTATTGGGAAAGAACAAAGTAAGGGAGAAAAAGGAAACTCTGGATACGTGAATAAGAGTTCTATGTTTATTCTATATCTAAATTAGAGTTACCCATTTCTTCTCCTATATTTTACTTTAAAATAAGGTTATATGGTTTGAATATCCAAAACTTCTTGTTATACTAAAAATACTCATTTGGACAGACAGTCTTAAAAATAGTATAATAAATGGCACCATAAATCACAGCTATGCTATTCAAGGTGGTGATCACCTTTGCTGCCCCACTGGATCCATTTTATCTGATCAGTGCATTATTTTCAACTTCATGTCAGTGATGGCTACTATTGCCTTCAGCTTGAGCCTAAACATCATTAAAATTACATACAAAATGAAGACTAGAGTTGAGAATTCCCTAAGCAGATAAAACCATTTAAGTCACATCAGTTCAGTTCAGTTCAGTTGCTCAGTTGTGTCTGACTCTTTGCAACCCCATGAACCGCCACATGCCAGGCCTCCCTGCCATCACCAACTCCCGGAGTCCACCCAAACCCATGTCCATTGAGTCGGTGATGCCATCCAACCATCTCATCCTCTGTTCCCTTCTCCTCCTGCCCTCAATCTTTCCCAGCATCAGGGTCTTTTNCATGTCCATTGAGTCGGTGATGCCATCCAACCATCTCATCCTCTGTTGTTCCCTTCTCCTCCTGCCCTCAATCTTTCCCAGCATCAGGGTCTTTTCCAATGAGTCGGTTCTTCTCATCATGTGGCCAAAGTACTGGATTTTCAGCTCCAACATCAGTCTTTCCAATGAACATTCAGGACTGATTTCCTTTAGGATGGACTGGTTGGATCTTCTTGCAGTCCAAGGGACTCTCAAGAGTCTTCTCCAACACCACAGTTCAAAAACATCAATTCTTCAGCACTCAGCTTTCTTTGTGGTCCAACTCTCACATCCCTACATCCATACATGACCACTGGAAAAACCATAGCTTTGACTAGATAGACTTTTGTTGACAAAGTAATGTCTCTGCTTTTTAATATGCTGTCTGGGTTTGTCATAACTTTCTTTCCAAGGAGTAAGCATCTTTTAATATCATGGCTGCAGTCAACATCTGCAGTGATTTTGGAGCCCAGAAAAATAAAGTCATCCACTGTTTCCACTCTTTCCCCATCTATTTGCCATGAAGTCACATAAGCAAAACTAAATCTCTTGTTTCATAAATATAAGTGAAACCTCACTTAGGTTATTTCTTGTATATGCTTCTGACAATGATAATAGAAGCTTAAGTCAGCTTCCAAAAGTGGAATGAGATAATCGCTTTTAACCAATCCCCTGCCATCTGGGAACCTCCACTGTAAGTGATTACTATAAAGGGGAAATAACGTCCTGCCATTCAGTAATTCATGTCCTGGAGCTTCAGGTCTGTGAATTTAAAGCCTCCCACTTTATAAATTGCTCTATATGCACATTAATCTCTTTCTAAATATGATTCATTGATTTGGCAGTTTTAATTTTGCTATTTTTAGATTTTTTGATGGCATCATAGACATTGAAATTCTCACTGTTTTTGAACATGACAAGCTTTTTAAACCTCTTCACCCACATACTTGTCAGTGCTTCATCATCTTTCACCAGATAAATTCTAACTCAGCTTTTAAGGGTCACTTGAAAAACACATCTTTGCATTTCCGTTACAGAATTAGTTATGTTCTATAATCAGTCTGTTTACACGTTCCACTTCCATTCCTCTTTTTACCTAGAAATGTGGTAATGCTTTGACTGCTTCTGTGTTTCTAGAGGATCAGTTCAGTCACTCAGTCGTGTCCGACTCTTTGCCACCCCATGAATCGTAGCACGCCAGGCCTCCCTGTCCATCACCAACCCCCAGAGTTCACTCAGACTCACGTCCATCGAGTCGGTGATGCCATCCAGCCATCTCATCCTCGGTCGTCCCCTTCTCCTCCTGCCCCCAATCCCTCCCAGCATCAGAGTCTTTTCCAATGAGTCAACTCTTCTCATGAGGTGGCCAAAGTACTGGAGTTTCAGCTTCACCATCATTCCCTCCAAAGAAATCCCAGGGCTGATCTCCTTCAGAATGGACTGGTTGGATCTCTTTGCAGTCCAAGGGACTTCTCCAACACCACAGTTCAAAAGCACCAATTCTTTGGCGCTCAGCTTTCTTCACAGTCCAACTCTCACATCCATACATGACCACTGGAAAAACCATAGCCACAACTAACAGTAGCAGGGGCTAAAAAGGGTGTGTTTAAAATCAAATCTCAGACCCACCAGGGATGCTCAGAGGGTGCAAACAAAACCTTGTATTTACCAGGACTGAGGGAAAAGAGCAGTGGCCCCCACAAGAGACTGAGCGAGACACACATTTGAGTGTTTGAACAGTCATTTGTATCCATGAAAAATACACATCTGCTTTTTTAGTATACTCCTATTAGGTGAGATAGCACTGCGTACTGTTTCTTAGCAGTACTGTTCTATGTGCAGCTGATTGCCTTCCCTAGGAAATTTATAAAAGCTGTCCTTTTGTTGTTAACTCTGACATAAAAATACAAAATAGAAATGTGGTAGGGTTTGTTTTGCTTAAACTTTCAATGGTGAATTCAATAAATAAAAAGAGTTTTTAAACTCGAGATAATGCTTTTATAATCACAAAAGCTAAAAGCACTCTCCTAAATAAATTTTCAAAGATATTGATAGGGGAAACATCTGTTTGCTAAGACAGGAGTACTGACTCAACTATTATGTACTAAGAGGTATATCATATCACACAGTTTGCATTTTTAATATTTAGTATCAAGGCTCTAGCTATAACCTTTTCTCACAAAAGAATACTTTATCTGCCCTTTATAATAACTAGATTAATTTACATTATGAATGATATATCATTGATACCTAGAACATACATTCTGTAGTTTGGGGCAGGGGGGTTGTTTTGAATGTATGAGTAAAAAAAAAATTGCATAAAAATGCTGTATTTCCATCAACTAAAGATATTTTTATTGCTAATATTTATTATTTAATATGAATAAATTTATAATAAAATAGTAGAACAGAGAACTGGCCAATAGGATCTTTGTCTGGAAAAACAGGTAGATGCTACTATTTGGGGTCTTTACACTGTTTGAATTAATGTTAAATTTTTACAAACATATGCAGAAATAGAACTGTTAGACTTATGTTTCAAACCCAGGAGTATAGAACCTGTAATATTCCACAGAGATTAATTTACAAATATTTGAATCTATTCTTTCCAACACTGACTTCTCCTTTCAAAGCCAACAGAGGATGTTCAGCATATAAGGAAGGAGCGCTACATGTGGTGTTATCACTGCAGGCCCCTACCTCCCAGTAAAATGCTATTTGTTACACTTTTTTTTTTCCTGAGATATAAAGTGAGCGGAGGGATGATTGAAAAGAATTAAGTCTGACAGTAGGACAGGCAGAGAACACCAGGAGCATCAGGAATATATACACACTATTTTCTGACCTTGAATTTGGCTTACCTCAATCACACAAGAGTGCTGCAAGGACTTCCTCAGAGTCATTACAATCTATTAATTTATATCCCCCAAAATACCATTCACCATAATTTATGAACCCACAGCAAGACTTAAAAGTTAACATGGCAACTCCTCTAGTTCAGTGTTATACGATATGAAATAATGCATTCCTCTTGATAAAAATAGACTTTCACTATATTTTAGGTGCACATTGCAATTGTTTGAATCCATACCTTTACTTGCATTTAAGATCAGTTTTAAAACATAATGAAACAAGTGCAGGTACAAGAAGCAAGAAAACCGTTTCTTGGTTTTCTTCATCGTTTTTGTTTATTTGTTTATCCTGGGACCCACAGAATTTCACATTCAGGCTACAATGAAAGGGTAGGGTATTTTGCCAGCTTCCTATCTATTATATTTAGTGTGAAAGGTTATGCATTTTGGTAGAACTAGCACTGATTTTGGAGAAGGCAATGGCACCCCACTCCAGTACTGTTGCCTGGAAAATCCCATGGACGGAGGAGCCTGGTGGGCTACCGTCCATGGGGTCGCGAAGAGTCGGACAAGACTGAGCAACTTCACTTTCACGTTTCACTTTCATGCATTGGAGAAGGAAATGGCAACCCACTCCAGTGTTCTTGCCTGGAGAATCCCAGGGGTGGTGGAGCCTGGTGGGCTGCTGTCTATGGGGTCGCACAGAGTCGGACACGCTGAAGCGACTTAGCAGCAGCAGCACTGATTTGGGATTCTAGTTCTGGTTCTACCTCAACTTGCTGTCTGCATCGACTCGGTCATTTTACTTCTTGCAACTTCTTTTTCTCTGTCTATTAAATGAAGACTAAAATAGATACTCCTTCAGATATCTTCTAAGTAAAAGCGTTTTCATTACCAGAGAATCTGCCCAAAGCCAGTTAAAATAACATTGTGTATTGTGTCAAAATATTGCCCAATACTTAGAATGAGACAAGAGAGATGACTGGATAGTCTTACAATGCAGTCCCAGGCTTATTTCCCCTCCCACTCCAACACACACACACACACACACACACACACACACACACACACACACAGGACAATTCCCAGCTATTGACTTGTAGTTGTTTGTTTTGTTTCTTTTTTAAACCTATGAGAAATACATTTAATCTTTGTCCTGTGAAACAGATAACCCTAGAGACTGTGGTTGGTAAAACATTAACCAAGAGCCAACTCATTGGAAATGACCCTGATGCTGGGAAAGACTGAGGGCAGGAAGAGAAAGGGGCAACAAAGGATGAGATGGTTGAATGGCATCACTGACTCAATGGACATGAATCTGAGCAAACCCAGGAGATAGTGAAGGACAGGGACGCCTGGCCTGCTGCAGTCCATGGGGTTGGACATGACTTAGCAATTGAATAGCAACTAGTTTTCTAATCCAACAGTTTTATCCACAGTATTTATTAGTTAGATTGATAATATACCTCATTTACCAAATGTTCCTTGAGCTGATTTTAACATCTAAGTAATTTCCTCATCGATTGGTCAGTTAAATAAGATCTTTCACACATATTCATTTATATTTGCTTTACAGCCATGCATGAGTGCATGCCAAGTTGCTTCAGTCGTGTCCAACTCTTTGGGACCCTATGGACTGTAGCCCACCAGGCTCCTCTGTCCATAGCATTCTCCAGGCAAGAATACTGGGGTGGGTTGCCATGCCCTCCTCCAGGGTAACCTTCCCAACCCAGGGATTGAAGCTATGTCTCCTACGGCTCCTGCATTGCAGGCAGATTTTTAGCCACTGGGCCACTGGGGAAGCTGGTCTTAGAGCCATATTATACTTAAGTTTCTAAAAACTTCACCTGACTCCTCCAAATGTCCTAGTTGGAGCTAAAACACTACTGCTTCTTCTGGAAATGCCATTCAATCCCTCTAATCTCAGCTGATTTAGCTGTAACATGTTTATAATAATATGATAACTTAGAATAATTACAAAATTATTTGAAAGCCAATGATTTAATACAATATAGATAACACTAGCTATAGTATATTATTTGCAATGTTCATTTGTAGCTTCTTAGGAAGCAAATAAAATTATAAAGCTTTGTATAAATATCAGGAATGAAAGTGTAGGATTTTTTAAATGAGCCAATAAACTCAACATCACTTATAGAGGAATAATGATTTTATTTTAATTTATATATGTCAGAAAATCTAGGAATTTTCTTGCTGTGTCTTCACAAAGTGGAAGGGGTAAGTGAGTTTTCTGGGCTCTCTTTTGTAAGACCATCAATCCCATTCATGAGGGTTTCACTTTCATGACTTAATCACCTCCCAAAAGCCCCACCTCCAAATACCTTGGGGATTACGCTTCAACATATGAATTTTGGAGGGACACAAATAGTCAGTTTATAGTAGCATCTTTAAAAGTATTACAACATAGGCTAATTAAAGAGATTTCTTTCCAAATTCTCATGGTCTACTTAGGAAATGTGGGAAATAAGAAATGTGGGAAAATCTATTTTAGAAAAGCTATTTTGGAAATAGCAGCTTACTGATGGAAGATTATTAGAACTCATTCTTTGTCTCAAATAAGGAATCCCTTATGAGACTCTTTTATAAAAGAGATTGATTTTTTTTGTTAATTTTTGTTTTATACCCAGTTTTTCTGAAAGAAAAACAGAATATTGATTCCATATATTCAAAGTGATTAATAATAATTATATAATTTAAAGTTTATAATGGGAACTCTCAAAAACATTGAAAATAAGAAAATTATAAAATTCCTATTTCTTTAAGAATGAGTTATTATACTCTATTAAGTGCCAAGTTAAATATGTAGCTGAAATTAATATTTTACTTTAGCATGCTTTCAAAACTACTTGTTTTTGTGAAATTCGTTCCTGCAACATTGTGTAATATAAGTGAGAAGGATCATAGATTATGAAAAGTACTGCTAATCAAGACAAGTATGTAATCTCTTTGGTTATGTATATGCTAGCCCCTAATAACATTTCAAATTAAGTTAGAGAAATGTCAGATTTATGATCTCTTGGTGAAGGAAATGGCAACCCAATCCAATATTCTTGCCTGGAAAAATCCCATGGACAGGAGCCTGGCAGACTACAGCCCAGGGGGTAGCAAAGAGTTGGACGTGACTTAGCGACTAAATTACCACCCAAACAAGATGTGTGCATAACCTCTTTGGTTATGTCTATGCTAACTTCTAGTAACATTTCAAATTAAGTTTAGGAAATGCCAGACTTATAAATGGCCAGCAAGTGGTGGTTATTCAAGGACCTTTTCCAGTATTGTCTACATTAACTACTTCTGGCAGAATCTCCTTTCAATCCAGAATCCCTACCCATTACAAAATGTCTGCAGTATCTGTGAATAGTGCAGTGTTAGCATGAAACATCACTAGCTGGATAATCTCATTGTTCATTAAGATGAAGATTAATGTGCCATACCTCAGATATACTGAAGCAGAATATTTAGTGACATAGCTAGACTTGACATTTTAAGCAACTCAGGTATATCTGAGCATAATAAAGTTTGAAAACTCCAGGAGTAATAATGAAGAAAACAGAGCCATCAATACATGAGTAAATCTGGAATTTTACCAAATGAAAAAATAATGAAGATAACTATGAGGATTTAAATAACTGACATATTACTTCTGAAAAATAAATATATAATCAAGGTGAGTATTCTTATTAATAATTAGAGATATATGAACTGAGAAACATGGCATGAAACAGGAAATAACAATGGGCTCAAATTTAGGATTTTTCTGACCCATGTATGAATCAGTTTATAATGAAAATATTCTACTGTACTTCCAATGTTGAAAAAAAAATGTTAAGACACGACAAAATTCCAGAGTTCAGGTTTCTAACAAGCTGAAAGCTGCCTGGATGAAAGGTGAATAAATAGAATTTACAAGTGACAGTCATCAATCACATAAAACCCAACAGCACCAGTTCAGAGGAGTTCAGTAAACAGAGTATTTCTGCTTTTTAAAGTAGAATAGTATATGTATAAAGGCTTCAATTATATGCTAATTTGAAATAGAGGTGAAGATACATATATATGTGATAAGTACATAGCATGAAATGAACCAGCTGAATGATGGGCTATAAAATTCTCAGAAATATCACTGTTCTTCATGACCTGGTAGTGCATATAAATGAAATCATGTGCTAGTATGTGTGCATGCACGTGTGTGTGTGTGTGTGTGTGTGTGTAAAGTGTAGGATTTTTTAAATGAGCCAATAAACTCAACATCACTTATAGAGGAATAATGATTTTATTTTAATTTATATATGTCAGAAAATCTAGGAATTTTCTTGCTGTGTCTTCACAAAGTGGAAGGGGTAAGTGAGTTTTCTGGGCTCTCTTTTGTAAGACCATCAATCCCATTCATGAGGGTTTCACTTTCATGACTTAATCACCTCCCAAAAGCCCCACCTCCAAATACCTTGGGGATTACGCTTCAACATATGAATTTTGGAGGGACACAAATAGTCAGTTTATAGTAGCATCTTTAAAAGTATTACAACATAGGCTAATTAAAGAGATTTCTTTCCAAATTCTCATGGTCTACTTAGGAAATGTGGGAAATAAGAAATGTGGGAAAATCTATTTTAGAAAAGCTATTTTGGAAATAGCAGCTTACTGATGGAAGATTATTAGAACTCATTCTTTGTCTCAAATAAGGAATCCCTTATGAGACTCTTTTATAAAAGAGATTGATTTTTTTTGTTAATTTTTGTTTTATACCCAGTTTTTCTGAAAGAAAAACAGAATATTGATTCCATATATTCAAAGTGATTAATAATAATTATATAATTTAAAGTTTATAATGGGAACTCTCAAAAACATTGAAAATAAGAAAATTATAAAATTCCTATTTCTTTAAGAATGAGTTATTATACTCTATTAAGTGCCAAGTTAAATATGTAGCTGAAATTAATATTTTACTTTAGCATGCTTTCAAAACTACTTGTTTTTGTGAAATTCGTTCCTGCAACATTGTGTAATATAAGTGAGAAGGATCATAGATTATGAAAAGTACTGCTAATCAAGACAAGTATGTAATCTCTTTGGTTATGTATATGCTAGCCCCTAATAACATTTCAAATTAAGTTAGAGAAGTGTCAGATTTATGATCTCTTGGTGAAGGAAATGGCAACCCAATCCAATATTCTTGCCTGGAAAAATCCCATGGACAGGAGCCTGGCAGACTACAGCCCAGGGGGTAGCAAAGAGTTGGACGTGACTTAGCGACTAAATTACCACCCAAACAAGATGTGTGCATAACCTCTTTGGTTATGTCTATGCTAACTTCTAGTAACATTTCAAATTAAGTTTAGGAAATGCCAGACTTATAAATGGCCAGCAAGTGGTGGTTATTCAAGGACCTTTTCCAGTATTGTCTACATTAACTACTTCTGGCAGAATCTCCTTTCAATCCAGAATCCCTACCCATTACAAAATGTCTGCAGTATCTGTGAATAGTGCAGTGTTAGCATGAAACATCACTAGCTGGATAATCTCATTGTTCATTAAGATGAAGATTAATGTGCCATACCTCAGATATACTGAAGCAGAATATTTAGTGACATAGCTAGACTTGACATTTTAAGCAACTCAGGTATATCTGAGCATAATAAAGTTTGAAAACTCCAGGAGTAATAATGAAGAAAACAGAGCCATCAATACATGAGTAAATCTGGAATTTTACCAAATGAAAAAATAATGAAGATAACTATGAGGATTTAAATAACTGACATATTACTTCTGAAAAATAAATATATAATCAAGGTGAGTATTCTTATTAATAATTAGAGATATATGAACTGAGAAACATGGCATGAAACAGGAAATAACAATGGGCTCAAATTTAGGATTTTTCTGACCCATGTATGAATCAGTTTATAATGAAAATATTCTACTGTACTTCCAATGTTGAAAAAAAAATGTTAAGACACGACAAAATTCCAGAGTTCAGGTTTCTAACAAGCTGAAAGCTGCCTGGATGAAAGGTGAATAAATAGAATTTACAAGTGACAGTCATCAATCACATAAAACCCAACAGCACCAGTTCAGAGGAGTTCAGTAAACAGAGTATTTCTGCTTTTTAAAGTAGAATAGTATATGTATAAAGGCTTCAATTATATGCTAATTTGAAATAGAGGTGAAGATACATATATATGTGATAAGTACATAGCATGAAATGAACCAGCTGAATGATGGGCTATAAAATTCTCAGAAATATCACTGTTCTTCATGACCTGGTAGTGCATATAAATGAAATCATGTGCTAGTATGTGTGCATGCACGTGTGTGTGTGTGTGTGTGTGTGTGCAGTATAAAATATTTCAAGGTTTAAAAAGTAGGAATACACTAAATGATACAAAATGAACCAAATTAGAACATTACCTGAAGGCAAACATTGTAGAAGAACAAAATGAAATTTAAAACAATGGACATTGGGGGAATAATGTTCATTATTTTGAAAGTAGCTAGTTAACATATAAATATTGAGAGTTACTGATGAAGTAAAATGAAGTTTGACATTTTGTATTTATTAATCTAAGGAACAACACCTAATATGTAAGTGTACGTTGAGTGCAATTTTTAGCATTGTGGTCAACAATTAAATCTAAATACTCGTGAGAGTCCCTTGGACTGCAAGGAGATCAAATTAGTCAATCCTAAAGGAAATCAACCCTGAATATTCATTGGGAGGACTGATGCTGCTGCTGAAGCTCCAATAGTTTGTCCACCAGATGTGAAGAACCTACTCCCTGGAAAAGACCCTGATGCTGGGAAGGACTGAAGACAAAAGGAGAAGTGGGCAGCAGAGGATGAGATGGTTGGATGGCATCACCAACTCAATGGGCATGAATTTGAGCAAACTCTGGGAGATAGTGAAGGACAGGGAAGCTGGTGTGCTGCAGTCCATGGGGTCGCAAAGAGTCAGACCTAACTTAGCCACTGAACAACAATAACTCTGCTAAGAGACATATAGATGTGGGAGAAGATATAAAAACACATGTTTAAATGAACAGGGAACATTGCAATAAACTATGAGGAATTACTCAAGTCCAAAAACAGTGAGTCAAAAACCACATTATAGAGAATGTTTTCACTCTCCAGCTACTTTTTGGGAATTTCCCAGTCTCATAACTTACAATCTGAGGTTTTAATATCTGCCAAAAGACAGGAGGCAAGGCTTCAGGTCCCCACAATATAGTACAATCAATGCTCGAAATAAGTCAAAAATCTTCGAGGTCCCTCTTTCCAGGGAAAGGACAAAAATGTATAATCAGCAAAAAGGAAATAGCTCTAATGAGGTCTGTGCTCTAATGTGAAGGAAAAAATAAAATCGAGGTCTGCCCTCAAGCACATGAGGTTTGTTTTTTTTCAATTTTATTTTATTTTTTTAAATATAAATTTATTTATTTTAATTGGAAGTTAATTACTTTACAATATTGTATTGGTTTTGCCATACATCAACATGAATCAGCCACAGGAAATAACAATAATAATGTGATCAAGTTTATGTAAATTTTAACCTAGCAGGTTTAAAGCAAACATGGACACACATTAGGTCTGTATAATTATAAAATTGTACTAAATATCCAAGGAAGAAATAAATCCAAGCTATTACAGATTCTACAGGTGAATATAAAGAGAGAACAGTTTCCAACTTATTCTCTATGTCTCATATAATATTAATATGAAAACCATACAAGGAAACTAATAAAATAAAATTGTAGACTAATTCCAATCAGTAACTCAAGGGCAACAATTCTAAAAACAATGTTAGTAAAATAAACATGATAACTTGCATTTAAAAATCTATAGGAATAAAAATGGAAAAAAACACATAAAATAGAAATGGCTGAGTAATAGAAAATCTAGTAATGTTTAGCACAGTAACAAGGTAACAGAGAAAAAAATCCCTGAGGCCACAATAACAAATGCAGGGAAAATAAGAGAATAAAATTCCACTCAAAGTCATGATGAAAAAAAGAAAAGTAAATCATTGTTAGCAAACTAATATAGGGAAATTATTTAATTGATACAGAGAACATATGAAAGCATATAAGAATATTGAACTTAACTGCATTGTATGGTAGCTTATCACATTGTGTTAGAAGCTGACATAAAAGTCAATAATCACCCCTCAGTATGTAATATCACAATTACTCTGCAAAAGTGTCACAAGAAGTGCAGTGAGAATAAACAAATGTTAGAATGTCAAGTAAAAAATTACAAACAAGCAATAATGTCATATAAAATGCAAAAATTAAAAGAAAACACAGAGAATATACAAATACATGAAAATATCAGAATACTGCAGCAAAGATTCTTAAAAACCGCATCAGTTCAGTTCAGTTCAGTCACTCAGTCGTGTCCGACTCTGCGACCCCATGAATCGCAGCACACCAGGCCTCCCTCTCCATCACCAACTCCCGGAGTTTACTCAGACTCGCGGCCATCAAGTCAGTGATGCCATCAAGCCATCTCATCCTCTGTCGTCCCCTTCTTCTCCTGCCATAAATGAATATAAAAAAGTGCAACTAATTAAAATTGATCAAGTTCAAGTGAAAAAATACAAGTCAAAAGTGTACAGAAAAAGATATAAAGCTACTAAAACACATGTTTTAAATGTATCTGGATAAATGCAAATTGGGAAAGGAGAATATCAAGGCTGTATATTGTCACCCGGCTTATTTAACTTCTATGCAGAGTACATCATAAAATGCTGGACAGGATGAAGCACAGCTGGAATCAAGATTGCCAAAAGATATATCAATAACCTCAGATGTGCAGTTGACACCACCCTTATGGCAGAAAGTGAAGAAGAACTAAAGAGCCTCTTGATGAAAGTGAAAGAGGATAGTGAAAATGTTGGCTTAAAACTCAACATTCAGAAAACGAAGATCATGGCATCTGATCCCATCACTTCATGGCAAATAGATGGGGAAATAATGACAGACATTAACAGACTTTATTTTCTTGGGCTCCAAAATCACTGCAGATGGTGACTGCAGCCATGAAATTAAAAGCCACTTGCTCCTTAGAAGAAAAGCTATGACCAACCTAGACAGCATATTAAAAAGCAGAGTCAAAGCTATGGTGTTTCCAGTAGTCATGTATGGACGTGAGAGTTGGACTATAAAGAAAGCTGAGTGCCGAAGAATTGATGCTTTTGAACTGTGGTGTTGGAGAAGACTCTTGAGAGTCCCTTGGACTGCAAGGAGATCCAACCAGTCCATCCTAAAGGAAATCAGTCCTGAATGTTCATTGGAAAGACTGATGCTGAAGCTGAAACTCCAATACTTTGGCCACTTGATGCAAAGAACTGACTCATTGGAAAAGTCCGTGATGCTAGGAAATATTGGAGACTGGAGGAGAAGGGGATGACGAAGGATGAGATGGTTGGATGGCATCACCAACTAAATGGACATGAGTTTGAGTAAGCTCCGGGGCTTGGTGATGGACAGGGAAGCCTGGTGTGCTGCAGTCCATGGGGTTGCAAAGAGTCAGACATGACTGAGCGAATGAACTGAAATTAACTGAATAAATGCAGAGAAAAACAGCACAAGAACAAAAAATTCATTGCTTCTTGGTTAATAAAATTTTAATCAAAACCTGATTAGAGAGTATTGTTTTATTTAGGTGGAATTTTTTAAAACTGATTTTTAAATTCATCTCTTGTGTGATGTCTCTTGCGCATGTGCCCTCAGTCGTGTCTGATTCTTTGTGACCCCATGGACTGTAGCCCATCAGGTTCCTCTGTCCAAGGGATTCTCCAAGCAAGATTACTGGAGTGGGCTGCCATTTCCTCCTTCTGAGGATCATCCCAAAATAACTCAAAACACCGAAGACAGTTTTGAAGGGACTTTAATGTTAAATGACACATCCTTTCAGATACCAAGACTAATTGTGAAACTATACTAATGAAAACATTGAATGGTGCAAGTATAAGTAGGTAGACAAAACAATTAAAAAAATCAAGATAGACCATTAGATACATGTATAGATATTTGAAATATGAAAGAAAGAGGCATTGCAGAGGAGTGAAACAAATAATCCATGGGCGGTTTGTTATCCACATGGACAAACACTGGATTACTGTCTCATTCCACACACAAAATCAATTTCAATTACATTCTTGTATGTTCGTCTCTAGGCAACAAGATAGAGAAGAGTTCTTTAGTGAGAACATGCAAAATAAGGAAAAACATTATTAAACTTAGTGTTGTTATATTAAAAGAGAGGGGCTTCCCTTATGGCTCAGCAGTGAAGAATCCACCTGCAACACAGGAGGAGCGGGTTTTATCCCTGGATGGGGAAGATCCCCTGATGGAGGAAATGGCAATCCACTCCAATATTCTTGCTTGGAGAATACCACAGATAGAGGAGCCCAGTGGGCTACAGTCCACGGGGTCACAAAGAGTCAGTCATGACTGAGCAACTGAGCAGGAGCATGTATCAAAAACTTTGGTTCGATTCAGGACAACTTTTTTTAAAAGGCAAGTCTCCTGAATCAGGCTGAGAAGGAACCAGCCAGCTCTTCCCTCCTCCTGGTTGTTTTTCTTTCCCATCCCAGTTTATTTTTTGTTTCCCTGCTCCGTCCTACCTCTGAAGCCATTTTATTAACTGTCATGTGTTACCTGAGCTTCCAGTAAAAACAAAAATGGGCTTTCCTATTTAAAAAAAAAAAAGGCAAATCTCAAACTAGATGATAACCTAAATACTAGAGTAAAACGTTGATGGTCAAAACTATAAGGAATTTCTCTAGGCTAATATACAAGATTTATAATCCAATATAGGATTAAAGTCAACGTATAGATATGCAATGTATAGAGGAAGAAAGGATGCCAGTAATCATGAAAAAAATACTCAGCTTCACTGATAATCAGGATAATGAGAATTAAAATCACAGATCACATTGCTAATTGTGTCCTAGAGAAACTCTTGGGAATGTGATTGAAATGAACAAGAATGCTAATAACATTGTTGTAAGAGGGGAAACTTAATGATCATTAGTATTTAGTTATGAAATTAGATATGGTTTACTAAAGGCATCAGACAGAACACTAAGCTGCAGTAAGAGCAAATGGACTAGAAATTCAACAATCAATATGTATCTTTGAAAAACTTGAGCAAAGAATAAAAGCAAATTGAAGTATACATTAAAGAATCTAAAAGCATGCAAAATAATAGAAGTAGTCTAGAGATTTTTTAAAAAATGTCATATAATTTTAAGACTTGCATGGGAATGAAATATGCCTCATTCAGAGTGCTTACTTTTTCTGGGTTAAAGAAAGTTTGTAGTAAAAAGGGGTACACGCAGGGCTCTTATTCTGTTTTTAATGTTTGTTTCCTAAGCTGGGAGTTAAATGTATGGGTATTTATTATGTTATTCATCATACCTTTTATATCTGAAGTATTTCATAATAAAAAGAACAGGTTAAAATTCTTAACCACAGCTTTTTAAAATCCTGTGTGGTTTCATAAATATTTAAGTGTTATTTTTCAAAATAGATTGTAAAGTGTCTTATAACTCAAACAGATCCATTTGGAAATAATTCTAGCACTTTGTCATTACTGGACACCTACACATGCCTACAAACTTATAGTCTCTCTTGAGCTAAGACACATCTGATTGTAAAAGTTCCAGTATATATAATGTAAAAGGAAATTGGCAGCATAGTCTTATGATGAAAGCATTCAATACACACTATTACCATTTTAATTATATTTTGATGAAGAATAAGTTTTTTGAGCTTAAAATGATTATAAATCTATCAAATCCTATATTAATGATGACATTATCATATCTGGCATTCATCCTCTATTTAGCTGTAAAAGAGCAAACAAACACATAAATTTATTATTAGTTAAAGGCAATGTTTATAATTTCAAGTTTGCTTAAAATTATTTAGTCTCTGAATCACAAGGTAACCCAAATGTACTGGTCATCTATCCATGTATTCAATTATTTATTGAATTCTTGAACTTCCTGGGTGGCTCAGATGGTAAAAGTGTCTGTCTACAATGTGGGAGACCCTGGTTCCATCCCTGGTCAGGAAGATCCGCTGGAGAAGGAAATGGCAATCCACTCCAGTACTATTGCCTGGAAAATCCCATGGACAGAGGAGCTTGGTAGGCTACAGTCCATGGGGTCGCAAAGAGTTGGACACGACTGAGCGACTTCATTTTTTCACTTTTACTGTGTGATAAACTCTTGTATGCTTCTGGGTGATTAGTCAGAAAATGTCAATGACAATACTTATTCTTCAATTGGAATTGACAGTCAATCGACATATAAATGGGCCCCCCAGATCATTCAGTGGTAAAGAATCTGCCTGCAATGCAGGAGATATGTGTTCGATTCCTGGGTCAGGAAGATCCCCTGGAGAAGAAAATGGCAACCTACTCCAGTACTGTTGCCTAGGAAATCTCATGGACAGAGGAGCCTGGGGGGCTACAGCCCATGCAGTTGTAAGAGTCAGAAAACATGACTTAGTGACTCAACAACAAAAACAAAGACATATAAATAAGATTACGTTTAACTCTATGAAGAAAAAATGGGGTCAAAGGAAAGAGGATTAAAGGTTGTATGGGTAAAATTCATTTCTCTGTGTTAGGGAAGGCATCATGAGACGGTATCATTTGGTTTGTGACTTGAATAATGAAAACGAGCAAGGTTTCCCAAAAGGTGGGCTCAGTCTCTGCAAATCTCTGAGAACTAGACAAGCATGGCTTGTGGAAGGGAGAGAAAGAATCCCATTATAGAAGTCCACAGAAAGGTGAGCATGAACCCACTCACCTATCATGATAGGACATTGCAGTAGATTTTAAGATGGTACTAGTTGGTCTGATAGGCATCACAAAGGTGTTAGCTGGTTTCCAGAGGCAGTGAGTGCTGGTCAGAAGTATTCTGGAGTTGTCTGTTGGAGATGGGGTGGGGTCTAGCACAGTGTGAGTAGAGAGAGAAGGATCTGTAAGGTTTCCATGACTTGCCACTGGATTGAAACCTGATTACTGTTAAAACATGAAGGAATTCGAGGTTTTATTTTGGTTCTGCTGAGTTAAGAATGTGGAACTGATGTGATGTATTTCAAGTGATCATGAAACAGGTGGTTACGCGCAGGTAAGCAGAATGGTAGTATAACATAAGGTGTGTGTGCGTTAGGTCACTTTAGCCATGTCCAACTCCTTGTGGCCCCATGGACTGTAGTCCACCAGGCTTCTCTGTCCATGGGATTCTCCAGGCAGGAATACTGAGCAGGTTTCCATTTCCTTCTCCAGGGGATCTTCCCAACCTAGGGACTGAACGCGCATCTCTTATGTCTCCTGAATTGGCAGGTGGGTTCTTTACCACTAGTGCCAGCTGGGAAGCCCAACACAGGGTAGTACCTAGCAAAAGGCTTTGAAGAGGGAGTGATACTTTCGAGTTAGAGTTTAAAAACTATTCAGAAGTGGGTATAATCTTTTTAAATTACTTCAGTGGCATTCCTAGTTAAGAGTTAGTTGCAGCGAGAATTGTTTATAGAAAAAAATTCATGCTTAGTCATTTCAGTCATGTCCGACTCTCTGCAACCCCATGGAGCCTGCCAGGCTCCTCTGTCCATGGGATTCTTCAGGCAAGAATACTGGAGTGGCGTGCCATTTCCTTCTCCAGTGATAAAGTATGAAGTGAGTGAGGTGAGTGAAGTAAAGTCACTCAGCTGTATCTGACTCTTTGCAACCCCATGGACTATAGCCTACCAGGCTCCTCCGTCCATGGGATTGTCCAGGCAAGAGTACTGGAGTGGGGTGCCATTTCCTTCTATGGAGGAGGGTAAACCACCATAAGGTTTCACATTACATTCTGTAAAAGTATGCAATGAGGAACAGCATTAGCTTAACCTGTATAATGAGTAGATGAGGGCTGTGAACTTAGTTTCTTTCCTTACATCTACAGACAAATGTCAAATGTTCTGCAGTTACTAAAAAATACCCTAAAATAATTAACTAACTTTTCTCACACATACTGATTAGGACAGAAGAAGATTAATAATGAAGACTGATAACAGAAGAGAATATGGATATTTTGAGGACAGAAATAATACTCATCCACATAGAGTCAACTATGTCATTCATTCTTTTGGGAGATGAGATTGCTGATATCAAGTGTGTCATCATTTGTGGTTCATTGTATTCTATTTGTACATATTAATAAATTAAGATCCCAAAATATTTTTATCCCATAAGGAGTTGAATTATTCTCAAATCAGGGTTATCATTCAAATATTCAGAATTTAGAGAACAACAAGAGTAACAGAGGTTTGCTGCTGCTGCTAAGTCACTTCAGTCGTGTCTGACTCTGTGCGACCCCATAGACGGCAGCCCACCAGGCTCCACCGTCCCTGGGATTCTCCAGGCAAGAACACTGGAGTGGGTTGCCATTTCCTTCTCCAATGCATGAAAGTGAAAAGTGAAAGGGAAGTCACTCACTCGTGTCCGACTCTTAGCGACCCCATAGACTGCAGCCCACCAGGCTCCTCCGTCCATGGGATTTTCCAGGCAAGAGTACTGGAGTGGGGTGCCATCGCCTTCTCCGAACAAAGGTTTAGGTAGTGGTATATAATTACTTTTGTCTGAATTATATGGACCCAAACTGCTATCTGCAGGGAAAATGATGCCCACTGGGAGTGGACAAGCGCAATGCCAGTACCTCTTACTGAATGATGACTTAGTGACTGTTCTCCTTCTCCCCAGTCTTTGAAGAGAACAGCAATAAGCTGTCCTCTCCATAACAAACCCTACCACAATTCTAGAAACTTTTAACAGGGCTCATCGTCGACCATTTATGTCCAGGTCTTTTTGTCTCCTGTTTTTCTAACTGTTGTGTTTTCCGACAACTCATTTCGATGAACCTCCCTCATGACCATACATCTTATTTGTTCTAGATGTGAAATAATCAACTTAATATCAATCAACTTGTTTGAAAGTTTTATATGCAGTGAAAGATAAATATATTTCAGCCACCTGTTATGTGGGTGTGCTCAGTCGTGTCTGACACTTTACAACCGCATGGACTGTAGCCTGCAGCCTTCTCTGTCCGTGGAACTTTCCAGGCAAGAATACTGGAGTGGGTTGCCATTTCCTTCTCCAAGGGATCTTCCTGACCTGGGACCAAACTCAAGTCCCTCATGTCTCCCACATTGGCAAGTGTGTTTTTCATCACTAGCGCCACCTGAGAAGCCCAGCCATTTACTATTTAACATTATTATCACTACTGTTATTTTGTTATTCTTCCCATTATTCCCTTCTTCCTGCTTGCTTGTTTGGCTACACTGTTCTTCAGTCTGATCAGGAAAGGTAATCCACTGAGCCTCTCAAAAAATATTTCTCCATTAGCACCTTCTAGTCCTTATACCTTTCCCATTGTAGTCTGGATGCATAAATACTATAAATCTAGATCACACGGTCCATGCATTAAACTGCTTTTCTGCCTAAAGTCTTAATTTCCTGGTCCCATTTTCTCTCATTTACCATGGGGATAGAAAATGAGATGATTTCAAACCACTGCTCTCTTCATTCCTTTTTCTCCACTGCTCTTTAGAAAAAAATAAATCATAGTGTAAATTGATGATCACCAAACTTCCAGTATGAGGGAAATGTGTACTTAAGAAGTTCATGTTCCAATTCCCATCATTTTCACTCTTTTTAAAATTCAGCCTTCATATCATACTGTCAGCAAATGGACTCATTGACTTTATAAGGTGAAAGAAATTATCATAAAGAAATATTTGTCCCATAAATCTTCAAATCTACAAACATAAGACTACTTGAGTCTTCAAGAAATTAATGACATGAAAAATAAGGGGTGGGGACTATTCTAGACTGAAGGAGATTTAAGAGACATAAAAATGCAGGGTTTACATCTTTTTCATATTGATTTGAACAAGTGTAAAAATACCTCTTTTAAGACAAACATGGACATTTCCATAAGAATGAAGTATTTGATGATATTAAGAAATTGCAATTTTTAGGTGCAATAATGTTCTTTTGGTTATGTCAGAAAATGTTCTAATTTTATAGGTGTAAAACTAAACTATATAGGGATAAAATAATCAGGGATATGATTTAAAATATTTTAGCAAAGGAAAAATACAGATAAAGTAAATACAGCCAAGTGTTGAATACTCTGGGCTTCTCAGGTGGCTCAATGGTAAAGAATATGGCTGTAATGCAGGAGATATAGGTTCAACGCCTGGGTTAGGAAATCCCCTGGCCAAGAAAATGGCAACCCACTCCAGTATTCTTGCCTGTGAAATCCTATGGATAGAGGAGACTGGTGGCTACAGTCCATGGGGTTAAAAAGAGAAGGACATGACTTAACAACCAAAATAACAACAAAAAATTTATTATATCATTGCATATTATGACTGGTGCAAGGAGAGGACCCAGAGAGATGGTATGGGGTGGGAGGTGGGAGGGGATTCATGTTTGGGAACGCATGTACACTCGTGGTGAATTAATGTCAATGTTTGGCAAAACCAATACAGTAATGTAAAGTAAACTAAAGTAAAAAAATAAATAAATAAAAATAAAATGGTTAAAAAAAATAATTCTCACTAAAAAATAAAAGCTTTCTTAAAACTCCAAGAGTCCTTAAACTCATTTCAAAATGA
>SJYR01004935.1:15027-25946 GCA_006410655.1 Kobus ellipsiprymnus
AAGAGACATGTGTACCCCAATGTTCATTGCAGCACCGTTTATAATAGCCAGGACATGGAAGCAATCTAGATGTCCATCAGCAGATGAGTGGATAAGAAAGCAGTGGTACATATACACAATGGAGTATTACTCAGCCATCAAAAAGAATATATTTAAATCAGTTCTAATGAGGTGGATGAAACTGGAGCCTATTATACAGAGTGAAGTAAGCCAGAAAGAAAAATACCAATATAGTATAGTAATGCATATATATGGAATTTAGAAAGATGGTAATGATAACCCTGTATGTGAGACAGCAAAAGAGACACAGATGTATAGAACAGTCTTTTGGACTCTGTGGGAGAGGGTGGGATGATTTGGGAGAATGACATTGAAACATGTATAATATCATATATGAAATGAATCACCAGTTCAGGTGATGCATGATACAGGATGCTTGGGGCTGGTGCACTGGGATGACCCAGGGGGATGGTACGAGGAGGGAGAAGGGAGGGGGGTTCAGGATGGGGAACACGTGTATACCCATGGTGGATTCATGTTGATGTATGGCAAAACCGATACAATATTGTAAAGTAATTAACCTCCAATTAAAATAAATAAATTTATATTAAAATAAATCCAAATGTCTAATAAGATTCAGTGTCAATTCATTAACGTTGTGCAGCATAATAATTACTGAATAGCATTTCAGATCTATGCTTAAGGTGAATGTAACATAAGAAAAAGTTCAGGTTTTACCCATGGAATTATTTTGTGTGATTCAACAATATTCTGTACTTGTCACCATACAATTGTATCAAATAGATAATAAACATATCACATATTTTCCATCAGCGCTTTGACCACCTGCTTCTCGGATGTGGGCAGCTCATCAGGATGACTGGAATAATATGGTGATCACTCTTTCATTTTGTTTCCTATCAGGCAAGTACATATCTATTTTTGCTTTTGGATCTAAAGCTAAGCTGTCACCCTACAGTGCTAAAAAGAGCTCCATTCACTGTCCACACACCTCAGACACTGACTGACCAGAATAATTAAACACATTGTGGAGGACTGGTGGGTGTTGTCTTTATGCAAATTTTAGGCTCCTTCCCTGAGTTCTTAATTTCTCTTGCCTGATTATTAAAAGTGAAATAATCATATTAGTGCCAGTGCTCTAAGCTACGAGTTAAGTGCTTAACTATTTTGATAGGCATGTTAGGAGATCAAACTGTTAAAGAGACGCATTTTTAAACACAGATGAAAGCACACAATTTTTTTCCCATACAACTTTTATTATCAAATTCTTGTTAACTGTCATATTTATGATTAAAGTGGTCTTCCCTGGTTGCTCAGACTGTAAAGAATCTGTCTGCAATGCAGGAGACATGGGTTTAATCCCTGGATAGGGAAGATCCCCTAGAGAAGGGGATGGGAATGACTACCCACTTCAGTATTCTTGCCTGGAAAATCCCATGGGCAGAAGAGCTTGGCAGGCTATTGTCCATGGGGTGGCAAAGAGTCAGACATGGCTGAGACTAAGCACACATATATGTTATTAAAACACTAGAATCTAGAAGGCAAAAATGCTTCTAAACCTAAATATGTACCTTGGCTATGCATCATGATAGATTTCTCCTAGTATGTAACATAAGCCTATTGAAAAGTGAAAGTGAAATTCGCGGCCGACTCTTTGCAACACCACAGACCATGGAATTCCTGCAGCCTCCCTTTCCCTTCTCTAGGGGATCTTTCCAACTCAGGGATTGAACCCAGGTCTCCCCAGGCAGATTCTTTACCAGCTGAACCACAGGGAAGCCCAAGAATACTGGAGTGGGTAGCCTATCCCTTCTCCAGTGGATCTTCCTGGTCCAGGAATCAACCTGGGGTCTCCTGCATTGCAGGCAGATTCCTTACCAACTGAGTTACCAGGGAAGCCCAACATGGGCCTATTACATTTTCTTATTTTACCTCTTGCAGGAACCTTAAAATGATAACACTGAAAATTATAAAGACTTCAACTATAAAGTAACAAGAAAGTACTTTTAGGTCTACTACTTTGTGGAGGTATATTTTTATTTTTCCTTAATATTCTGGGGAAATTATCACCTGAGAGTGAAAAGTATGGTGAACTCAGATTACAACAACCCTACTCTTGTCCTTGATTTGTTGTTCTCTTATCCCTAGAAACTAGAGAAAATCATTTAAACTGTCAGCCTCTGTTACTCATCCTTAAAATGAAGAGACTGGGCTATTTCTTATTACAAAACTCAATGAATATTTGTTGACATAGTGAATAAAGTTACAAACTGATCTAACAATAATGTAAAGCACATTCTTTTCAGGGTGATCTATGGTCTTCTAGTTAGTCCTTTGTTATTGAACTTAGCCAAGTAGAAGCTAAAACTTGTTATGATAATGCTATCAGAGAAATTCTTGCATTGGATGTAGGTTGAATTGGAGATCTCTTAGGTTTCTTTACCTCTGCTAGTCTACAATGTTATCTATATACAAGACATTGTTCTTGGAGCTGTTGTTAAACCATCTTGGTCAAAACTTTAGAAGGAAAGAGAGCACTCAAATGACATATACTATGAAAAAAAAATTAGCCTCACAAAAATGTGTGTTGACTGATTCTCCCGCTAGATGATAAGCTGTATAAAAGGGCAGAGACACTGGCTTTCTTGATTACCTCTAAGACAGTGCCAGTCACACAGTATGTGTTCTATACATATAGTAGCTGCTTAAAATATTTGCTGAGTGAATACATGAATGTACGACATTTGATGAGTTGATACTCTCACATCTTATGGTTTGGTACTTTTTTGATCATGATAATTTTCAGTACTTGGTCAGTTTGGGTAGAACCATAAAGAGGTAATAGAAAGTATGGTATTTTTAAAAAATTATTCTTTTAAGGGGCGGTCCTAAGATGGCAGAGGAATAGGATGGGGAGATCACTTTCTTCTCCACAAATTCATCGAAAGATCATTTGAATGCTGAGCAACTTTCACAAAACAACTTCTGAACACTGGCAGAGGATACCAGGTACCCAGAAAGGCAGCCCATTGTCTTCGAAAGGAGGTAGGACAAAATATAAAAGATAAAAAGAGAGACAAAAGAGTTAAGGACAGAGACTCATCCCAGGGAGGGAGTAGTAAAAGAGAAGTTTCCAAATACCAGGAAACCCTCTCATGGGCGCGTCTGTGGGGAGTTTTGGGATCTCAGAGGGCAACATAACTAGGAGGAAAAAATAAATAAAACCCACAGATTACGTGCCTAACTGAAACTCCCAGAGGAGAAGTAGCCCAGACACTCGCGTCTGCCACCAGCAAGTGGGGGCTGAACAGGGAGGCGTGGGCTGCATTGCTTAGGGTAGGGACCCAGCCTTAGAGGGCAATCTGAGGGAGCTAATGTGAGATAGCAACCCAAACCATGGGGTAGCCAGAGAGAGAAGAAAAAAAAAAAAATGGAAAGAGAGAGAGAGAGAACTTTCTCACGAAGAATATCTCTAACCTAAGGCACTGCCGGCCAGCTCACAGAACAAAGGACTGAGCAAATATCAGTGGACTGGCCCATCCCCCGCCAGAGAAAGGGAGGCAGGCGAGCAACAGCCAGAGCCAGAAGGCAAGGGGCAAACTTGGCCCCAGAGATGGCATCCTCCACCAAACTGCAAGCAGGTTCCCAGTTGCTAACCAAGTCTTCCTGGGATCCTGGACGGTTGACACCTTCCAGGAGGGTCACAGCCAGAGATCAGCTCCCCAGAGGAGACACACGGCAGACCTGAGATGGCACTCCTGTGGCGCACCCAGGAAACCAAGCGGCTGGGATGGGGGAGATGATAAGACACACTTCCCTACCTGGGGAGAGTGCACACGCCAAGCACCTGGTTTCCTGAGCTGCTTGGACCTTGGAAGGGCACAAAACACAGGCCCAACGGAGTCTGTGCTTTTGTGGAGTACACAAGAACCCGAATGGCTTAGACCTGGGAAGTGTACACAACCCAGGGCCTGCCTTAGCCAGTTCCCCTGCAGAGCAACCTGGAGCCTGAGCAGTGGAGACCAGGAAAGCACACACGCCATGATCAGGGGCAAACCCAGTGTGGCCCAGACACTGTGAGCACTCCCCACACAAGCCGGTGATATTAGCTTGCAGTGTTCCTCCCTTCCTGCAGCACAACTGAACAAGTTAGCCTAAATAAAAGACCACCTTCACCCCCTTGTGTCAGGGCGGAAGTTAGATACCAAAGAGACTTGCAAACAAAATAAAGAAGAGGGAACCGCTTTGGAAGTGACAGGTACAACAGATTAAAACCCTGTAGTTAGCACTGGCTACATTGGAAGGGACCTATAGACCTTGAGAAGAAGTACAACCTGGAACAGGAACTATCTGAAGCTGAACTGACCCACACTGCCCTCAACAGCTCCTGAGAAATTGCTAGATATATTTTACTATTATCATTTTTAAATTTAAAACAATTTTTAGGCTTTTTATTACTCCTTTAATTTTCATTTTTAAAACCTATTACCTTGCAAAAAAATGGACCCTATTTTTAAAGCAAATTTCATATATATATTTTTTATAACTTTTGCGATTTTGTTTTGTTTTGTTAGTATTGTATTTTTGAGAGTCTAACCTCTACTCTAGATTTTTAATCTTTGTTTTTTTGGTATTTGTTATCAATTTTGTACCTTTAAGAATCCAACCTTCAGTACCCATTTTTACTTAGGAGTGTGATTACTGGCTTCATTGCTCTCTCCCCTTTTTCTCCCCCAGGTCACCTCTATTTCCTCCCTCCTCCTTCTCTTCTCTACTTAACTCTGTGAATCTCTTTGTGTGTTCCAGGCTGTGGAGAACACTTAGGGAACTGATCATTGGCTACATTGGTCTCTCTCCTTTTGACTCCCCTTCCTCTCCTCTTGGTTACCCCTATCTCCTTCCTCCCTCTTCTCTTCTCTATGTAACTGTGAACCTCTCTGAGTGTCCCAGATAGTGGAAAGTAAATAGGGAACTGATCACTGGCTAGACTTCTCTCTCCCCTTTGCCTTCCCCTCTTCTCCTCCTGGTCACATCTATCACCCTCCTCTCTCTTCTCCTCTCTATGTAACTCTGCAAACCTCTCTGGGTGTCCTTCACTGTGGAGAATCTTTTCACCTTTACCCTAGATGTTTTATCATTGGTGCTGTATGGATGGAAAAGTCTTGAGGCTACTGTAAGGATAAGACTGAAAGCCAGAGGCAGGAGGTTTAAATCCAAAACTTGAGAACACCAAGAAACTCCTGACTCCAGGGAACATTAATCAACAAGAGCTCATCCAAAAGCTTCCATACCTACACTGAAACCAAGCTCCACCCAAGAGCCAACAAGTTTCAGAGCAAGACATACCAAGCTAATTCTCCAACAACAGGAACATAAACCCAAGCACAAAAATACAGGCGGCCAAAAGTCACACCAAACCTATAGACACCTCAGACTCACTACTGGACACTTCATTGAACTCCAGAGAGAAGAGATAGAGCTCCACCCACCAGAACACCGACACAAGCTTCCCTAACCAGCAAACGTTGAAAAGCCACTCGTTGAGCCCCACCCACAGGGAGGAACCTCCACAATAAAGAGGAACCACAAAAACTTCCAGCATACAGAAAGGCCACCCCAAACACAGCAACCTAAACTAGATGAAAAGGCAGAGAAATATTCAGCAAGTAAAGGAACATGATAAAAGTCCACCAAACCAAACAAAAGAGGAGGAGATAGAGAGTCTACCTGAAAAAGAATTCAGAATAATGATAGTAAAAATGATCCAAAATCTTGAAAACAAAATGGAGTTACAGATAAATAGTCTGGAGACAAGGATTGAGAAGATGCTAGAAAAGTTTAACAAGGACCTAAAAGAAATAAAAGAGTCAACCAATAGTGAATAATGCGATAACTGAGACCAAAAGCACTCTGGAGGGAACCAACAGTAGAATAACGGAGGCAGAAGATAGGATAAGTGAGGTGGAAGATAGAATGGTGGAAATAAATGAAGCAGAGAGGAAAAAAGAAAAAAGAATCAAGAAATGAGGAAAACCTCAGAGACTTCTGGGACAATGTCAGAGGCCTCAACATTCGAATCATAGGAGCCCCAGAAGAAGACAAAAAGAAAGACCATGAGAAAATACTAGAGGAGATAATAGTTGAAAACTTCCCTAAAATGGGGAAGGAAATAGCCACCCAAGTCCAAGAAACCCAGAGAGTCCCAAACAGGATAAACCCAAGGTGAAACACACCAAGACACATATTAAGCAAATTAACAAAGATTAAACACAAAGAACAAATATTAAAAGCAGCAAGGGAAAAATAACAAATAACACACAAGGGGATTCACATAAGGATAACAGCTGATCTCTCAATAGAAACTCTTCAAGCCAGAAGAGAATGGAGGACATACTTAAAGTGATGAAAGAGAAAAACCTACAACCCAGATTACTGTACCCAGTAAGGATCTCATTCAAATATGAAGGAGAGATCAAAAGCTTTCCAGACAAGCAAAAGCTGAGAGAATTCAGCACCACCAAACCAGCTCTCCAACAAATGCTAAAGGATCTTCTCTAGACAAGAAACACAAAAAGGGTGTATAAACTCGAACCCAAAACAACAAAGTAAATGGCAACGGGATCATATTTACCAATAATTACCTGAAATGTAAATGGGGTGAATGCGCCAACCAAAAGACAAAGACTGGCAGAATGGATACAAAACCCCTATATATCATATAAGACCCCTATATATGCTGTCTATAAGAGACCCACCTCAAACCTAGGGACACATACAGAATGAAAGTAAAAGGCTGGAAAAAGGTATTTCAAACAAATGGAGACCATAAATAAAGCAGGAGTAGCAATACTCATATCAGATAATATAGACTTTGAAGTAAAGGCCGTGAAAAGAGACAAAGGATGCTACATAGTGATCAAAGTGTCAATCCAAGAAGAAGATATAACAATTATAAATATATATGCACCCAACATAGGAGCACCACAATATGCAAGGCAAATGCTAACAAGTATGAAAGGGGAAATTAACAATAACACAATAATAGTGGGAGACTTTAATACCCCACTCACACGTATGGATAGATCAACTAAACAGAAAATTAACAAGGAAACACAAACTTTAAATGAAACAATGGACCAGTTAGACCTAATTAATACCTATTGAATATTTCACCCTAGAACAATGAATCTCAACCTTTTCTCAAGTGCACAAGGAACATTCTCCAAGATAGATCACATCCTGGGCCATAAATCTAGCTTTGGTAAATTCAAAAAAATTGCAATCATATCAAGCATCTTTTCTGATCACAGTGCGATAAGATTAGATGTCAATAATAGGAAAAAACTATTAAAATACAAACATATGGGGGCTAAACAACACACTTCTGAATAACCAACAAATCACAGAAGAAATAAAGAAATCAAAATATGCATAGAAACGAATGAAAATGAAAACACAACAACCCAAAACCTATGGGATTCAGCAAAAGCAGTGCTAAGGGGAAGGTTCATAGCAATACAAGCCTACCTCAAGAAACAGGAGAGAAATTAAATAAATAACCTAACTCTACGCCTAAAGCAACTAGAAAAAAAAATGAAGCACCCCAGTGTTAGTATAAGGAAAGAAATCATAAAAATTAGGGCAGAAATAAATGCAAAAGAAACAAAGGAAACCACAGCCAAAATCAACAAAGCTAAAACCTGGTTCTTTGAGAAGATAAATAAAATGGACAAACCATTAGCCAGACTCAACAAGAAAAAAATAAAATAAAAAAGGAAGAAGAATCAAATCGACAAAAGTAGAAATGAAACTGGAGAAATCACATCAGACAACACAGAAATACAAAAGATCATAAGAGACTACTATCAGCAACTATATGCCAATAAAATGGACAACTTGGAAAAAATGGACAAATTCTTAGACAAGCATAGCTTTCCAAAACTGAGCCAGGAAGAAATAGAAAATCTTAACAGATCCATCACAAGCATGGAAATCAAAACTGTAATCAGAAATCTTCCAGCAAAGAAATGCCCAGGACCAGATGGCTTCACAGCTGAATTCTACCAAAAATTTAGAGAAGAGCTAACACCTATCCTACTCAAACTCTCCCAGAAAATTGCAGAGGAAGGTAAACCACCAAACTCATTCTATGAGGCCACCATCACCCTAATACCAAAACCAGACAAAGATGCCACAAAAAAAGAAAACTACTGGCCAATATTACTGAGGAACATAGATGCAAAAATCCTCAATAAATTTCTAGCGAACAGAATCCAACAACATATTAAAAAGATCATACATCACAACAAAGTGGGCTTTATCCCAGGGATGCAAGGATTCTTCAGTATTCACAAATCAATCAGTGTGATACACATTAACCAGTTGAAAGATCAAAACCATATGATTATCTCAATAGATGCAGAGAAAGCCTTTGACAACATTCAACATCCATTTATGATTAAAAAAAAAAAACCTCCCGAAAGCAAGCATAGAAGGAACACACCTCAACATAATAAAAGCCATATATGATAAACCCATAGCAAACATTATCCTCAATGGTGAAAATTGAAAGCATTTCCCCTAAGATCAGGAACAAGACAAGGATGCCCACTCTCACCACTACTATTCAACATAGTTTTGGAAGTTTTAGCCACAGCAATCAGAGAAGAAAAAGAAGTAAAAGGAATCCAGATTGGAAAAGAAGTAAAACTCTCACTGTTCGCAGATGACATGATCCTCTACATAGAAAACCCTGAAGACTCCACCAGGAAATTACTAGAGCTAATCAATGAATATAGTAAATTTGCAGGAATGGTGAAAAATTGAAAGCATTTCCCCTAAAGTCAGGAACAAGACAAGGGTGCCCACACCACTACTGTTCAACATAGTTTTGGAAGCTTTAGCCACATAAATAAGAGAAGAAAAATAAATAAATGGAATTCAGATTGGAAAAGAAAAAGTAAAACTCTCACTGTTTGCAGATGACATGATCCTCTACATAGAAAACCCTAAAGACTCCACCAGAAAATTATTGCCACTACTGCTGCTGCTGCTAAGTCACTTCAGTTGTGTCTGACTCTGTGAGACCCCAAAGACAGCAACCCACTAGGCTCCCCCATCCCTGAGATTCTCCAGGCAAGAACACTGGAGTGGGTTACCATTTCCTTCTCCAGTGCATGAAAGTGAAAAGTGAAAGTGAAGTTGCTCAGTCGTGTCTGACGATTAGCAACCCCATGGACTGCAGCCTACCAGGCTCCTCCGCACATGGGATTTTCCAGGCAAGAGTACTGGAGTGGGGTGCCATTGCCTTCTCCTGAGTGTGTGAGTCCAGTCTAATTCCTAGACACTTAATCTTATAAACTGAGGCTCAAAAGGTTTGTATTGGAGTGGAGTGCCATTGCCTTTTCCTAGAAAATTACTAGAGCTAATCAATGAAAATAGTAAAGTTGCAGGATATAAAATCAACACATAGCAATCCCTCGCATTCCTATACACTAACAATGAGAAAACAGAAAGAGAAATTAAGGAAACAATTCCATTCACCATTGCAACAAAAACAATAAAATACTTATAAATAAATCTACCTAAAGAAACAAAAGACCTATATATAGAAAACTATAAAACACTGATGAAAGAAATCAAAGATGGCACAAATAGATGGAGAAATATATCATGTTCATGGATCAGAAGAATCAATACAGTGAAAATGAATATACTACTCAAAGGAATCTATAGATTCAATGCAATTCCTATCAAGGTACCAATGATATTTTTCAGAGAACTAGAACAAATAATTTCACAATTTGTATGGAAATACAAAAAACCTCAAATAGCCAAAGCAATCTTGAGAAAGAAGGATAGAGCTGGAGGAATCAACCTGCCTGACTTCAGGCTCTACTACAAAGCCACAGTCATCAAGACAGTATGGTACTGGCACAAAGACAGAAACATAGATCAATGGAACAAAATAGAAAGCCCAGAGATAAACCCACGCACCTATGGACACCTTATCTTCAACAAAGGAGGCATGAATATACAATGGAGAAAAGACAATCTCTTTAACAAGTGGTACTGGGGAAACTGGTCAACTACTTGTAAAAGAATGAAACTAGAACACTCTTCTAACACCATACGCAAAAATAAACTCAAAATGGATTAAAGATCTAAACTTAAGACCAGAAACTATTAAACTCCTAGAGGAAAACATAGGCAAAACTTTCTTTTATGTTTGGATCTTCATTTTGCTTTTATTTTCAGATAAACTTGGAGGACATCAGAGATCAATGAAAATCAAAATCTGTACTGCCTTTATGCAGTACTGATAACCAACTAGGAAACATAATAGGACAAAAAGATTTCATTCAAAATAGCAATGAACTTTTAAAGTACCTATAAGTAAATATTTAAAATAAATAAAGATCATTGTCTAGAAGTTATTGAGGAATATAAAAATGTCAGTTCTACACCAAATTAATCTGTAAATTAAATGCAATTTTAATAGATATCCAATATCATTTTTATTGAAACTGAATAATTGATTCCAAAATTCACCTAGAAGAGTAAAATACAAGAAATAAGACAAATGGGAAAAGAAGACTATGATAGGGGAACAAGTGCTATAAGATTTCAAGATATATTTTAAACCTGTAATAATTTAAAAATTGATGTATTGGTACAGAAATAGACAAATGACAAAAGGAACACACTAGTGTCCTGAAATATGTTCATGTACATAAGAAAATTTGGCAGGATGACAGATGTACCATTGTAAATATGTAGAAATGAATACACCTGAGTCATGATGTATTATCTTTCTCATATACTGTTGAATTTGGTAATACTTTCTTACAAAACTGTACCAGGCTTTTTTTTAATTATGGTAAATTTTTAAGTCATTA
>SJYR01004935.1:44373-56712 GCA_006410655.1 Kobus ellipsiprymnus
GACGACAGAGGATGAGATGGCTGGATGGCATCACCAACTCGATGGACGTGAGTTTGAGTGAACTCTGGGAGATGGTGATAGACAGGGAGGCCTGGCGTGTCGTGATTCATGGGGTTGCAAAGAGTCGGAGAGGACTGAGTGACTAAACTGAACTGAACTGATGCTGAGTATAGGTACAACTCTACTGTGTAATGCCAAATGCTTTTCCACAGTGATCAAACCAACTTAAACTCCATTACAGTGTAAAGAATTAAGTCCAGAGGAGTCTGTGGAAAACAAATACAACCAGTGGTAATTATACTACCCAACAGTCCCATTTATCAGTAAAGTAGACCACAAGCCTCATTCATTTAGATGTTTAAGTGCACACCCTATCTAGTTTTATAACTCATGGCTACAGCTTCAGGAAATATTCCATCATTCAGAAAAATACACAGTACAAAAGCCGTTGAAAATGCATGATTTATGTTATGCACTATAACCCTGAAAAGGAAGAAGGAAAAAGGCAGATGACTGAGGAGAAGGTAAATACAATACCCCACCATTGTGTTCCATCCACTCTACTGCTTGAGTTCTTGAGTTTTTATTTGTGTGTTTCTCATTTATGGCAAAAAAAAAAAAAAAAAAAAAACTTGAATGTGTAGATAATGATTTTTAATAAAAAATTTTCAAACAATCTACACAAAAACAATGGACTGAATACCTGTATATTCACCACCTAGATTTAACAAATGTTAACATTTGCTACAACATTTCACATATTTTCTTAGATAGATAATAGTAAAATGATTCTATTACCAGTTCTGATTTGAAGGAGAGTTTCCCACCATTCAAGTCAATTCTGAAGCTATCTACTGGGAGATAGGATTAGATCCCACAGGTTAATGGCTCAGTCCTGCAAGACTGCCCCCTCACCCCACATCAGATGCCAATTTCAAGTCCAGATTGTCACATGTTCTTCTGGCCTACTGGCTACAGATTGGCAGTTCCAACCTCTAATGATGGAGGATTTGGGTTTGATTAATTTGGTGGAGCAGCTTACAGATTTCAGAGAAACATTTTACTTACTAAACTACCAATTTCAAAACCAGGTGGAAGAGATGTACCAGGCAATGTGTGATGGGACAGGCTCCTAAGGCACCACTCTCTCCAGACCTCCACGTGTTTACCAACCCAGAAGCTCTCTAAACCGTGTCCTTTGAGTTTTTATGGAGACTTTCCTACATAAGCAAGCTTGATTAAATCGTTGGTCATTGGTGACTGAATTCAATATCTAGTCCTTCTCTACACCATAGAGAAACTGAAAGTTTCAACCTTCTATTCATGACATTGGCTCCACTGGCAACTAACCTCCATCCTTAGGTGCTTCCCAAGTCACCTCATTAACAAACCAAAGGTACCTTTATTGTTCTCATTGCTTAGGAAATTCCAAGGATTTTAGGAGCTGGGTGACTGAAAAAAAGACCAAATATATATTTATTATTAGAAGTCACAATATCACATGTGGATATGAAATAAAATATTTCCTTAAAAGTGAAGCCCCTTTATAATCCTCTCCTATCCATTCTCCTCCCCCTCCCTCTTTTCCTCAGAAGTAACCTCTCTCCCGGAAGTTGTTGCATGTCTCTTCTTTTTATTTTTAGGAGCATATGTATGTTCCTGGGATTCCCTGGTGGTTTAGTAGGTAAAGACTTGCCTGCAATGCAGGAGACCAGGGTTTGATCCCTCAGTTGGGAAGATCCCTTGGAGAAGGAAATGGCAACCCACTCCAGTATTCTTGCCTGGAAAATCCCATGGACAAAGGGGCCTGGTGGGTTACAGTACACAGGGTCACAAAAGTCAAACACAACTTGGTGACTAAACCAACATGTATGTGTCCATAAACAACACATAATTTTTCATTCACTTAAAAATTTTAGACAAGTTTCATCATGTTGTATCTATCATTTGGGAATATATATTTTTAATTCAACATTAAGTTTTGGACATTTGTCAATGTATTATACCACTATCTCTTTCATTGTTACTCTGTGTATGATTCCATTATGTGAGGATAGCACAATGTATTTATTCATTCTTTTATTTATGTGGGACTTTTTGGTTCTTCTTTGTTGTCAGAAACACTGCAAAGAAGATACCAGTGCACTTCCTGAAGTTTTCAATTGCATACCCAGAAGGGAAATAATAAGACTGCCAAGAGCGAACACTTCCTGCTTTATTACGGGTTGCCACATTGCTCTCCACCCTGACTGTGCCAATGTACTGTTTCTCCAGAAGAATATAAATATGCCTGCTTTCCTCTCCTCATAACTTCCCTTCTCAGAGTGTAGACCACAAGGGGATGGGGAATAGTGGCCTGAAGAGTAAGGAGAAACTAGAGAGTTGGAAAGGGCTACATCACCAGGTAACTTGCCAAACACTCTAGGGAGCTGGATCCTATTCTGAGAACCCATTGAAAGGTTTTCATCAGGAGAGTGTCATGATCAATTTTCCCTTAAGAAAGATGGCAGGAGCCAACATGGAGAATGGATTGGAGTGGCAAGGCAGGTTTTAGAAAAGGTCTTTGGAATAGGGAGGGACTGAGGGCTACTCAAATGTATCCTCACTTCGCTAAATCTCTTTGTTTTGTTTTTCAATGAAAACAATAAATTCTGGTTCCCACGTTAATTGATTTTCCTCTAGTGGCACTTCAAGGTCCTAAAGTTCTAGCCTAAAGGAAAAGAGAACAGGTTTTGCTTCCATTGTCTGGCAGTTTTATAAAGGACACATACTGTGCAGAAGAGACATACAGCCTGTCAGTTGCACAAACCAATAAACACACCTTTATTGCTAATTACCATTTTCTTTTTGTGCTACTTTTTGCCAAATGGCAATGAAATCTGAAGCACAGATGCTCATTAACATCCTTCTTGATTTACTGACAATTCAGCACTGACAGTTTAATAAGCTGAGGACTCAACCCAAAGATTATTTGTCACTGCATTTTGGGGGCGGTGTCTTCCCTCACCTCTTGAACTGAGCAGCCTGTTCACATTTGTAACAACTGCACCAAAAGTATTAGTGTTTTAAATTTATGTTGCATATTTTTAATGAAAAACTCAAAACATGTCTCCTCTGTAAGGGAGCAATATTTGCCACCCCAATATTATATATCTCTTTGGGAAGAGGATTCATTTCAGCTGATTAATTTTAAGGCTCAAAAGACTCAGGAATAATCTTTGGCCTTCCCCCTGAAGCCTAAAAGACTGTAGACAGAAGAGTCGTTCCAGGAAGCGTTATCATCATAGCTAACTAGCTGTGTTGACAGGAAGAAATCCAGCAAACTCTGCTTATTAAAATTCATCTCCATGTCCCGTTGTCTCTGCCTGGCCCAGCATCCATTTATTTACCAAATATTCCCCTTTTCATCTTAATGTTGCTTGTCTTCCTCATCTTTGAAGTCCCAAACCACAACCCCCAATATCCTCTTTTGTCTTTAATGGAAGATGATATTTAAGGTAAATGCTTTGGCCATTTTGATGAATTACTTGATTTTCCTGGGGCTGCAACAGTGCATGAGGGTGGCTGAGAAGAGCTACCCCATGTCCAAGGTCAGGGGCAGTGGCCAAGAGTTACCCCACGTCGAAGGTAAGAGAAACCCAAGTAAGACGGTAGGCACTGGGAGAGGGCATCAGAGGGCAGACAGACTGAAACCACAATCACAGACAACTAGCCAATCTGATCACATGGACCACAGCTTTGTCTAACTCAATGAAACTAAGCCATGCCTGTAGGGCCACCTGAGATAGATGGGTCATGGTGGAGAGGTCTGACAGAATGTGGTCCAGTGGAGAAGGGAATGGCAAATCACTTCAGTATTCTTGCCTTGAGAACCCCATGAACAGTAGGAAAAGGCAAAATGATAGGACACTGAAAGATGAACCCCCCAGGTCTGTAGGTGCCCAACATGCTACTAGAGATCAGTGGAGAAATAACTCCAGAAAGAATGAAGGGATGGAGCCAAAGCAAAAACAACACCCAGTTGTGGATGTGGCTGGTGATAGAAGCAAAGCCCGATGCTGTAAAGAGCAATATTGCATGGGAACCTGGAATGTTAGGTCCATGAATCAAAGCAAATTGGAAGCGGTCAAACAGGAGATGGCAAGAGTGAACGTCGACATTCTAGGAATCAGCGAACTAAGATGGCCTGGAATGGGTGGATTTAACTCAGATGATCTTATAGCTACTACTGTGGCAGGAATCCATTAGAAGAAATGGAGTAGCCATCATGGTCAACAAAAGAATCTGAAACGCAGTACTTGGATGCAATCTCAACGAATGTTCGTTTCCAAGGCAAACCATTCAATATCACAGTAATCCAAGTCTATGCCCTGACCAGTAATGCTGAAGAAGTTGAAGTTGAACGATTCTATGAAGACCTACAAGACTTGCTTAGAACTAACACCCATAAAAGATGTCCTTTTCATTATAGGGGACTGGAATGCAAAAGTAGGAAGTCAAGAAACACCTGGAGTAACAGGCAAATTTGGCCTTGGAGTACAGAATGAAGCAGGGCAAAGGCTAACAGAGTTCTGCCAAAAGAACGCACTGGTCATAGCAAACACTCTCTTCCAACAACACGGGAGAAGACTCTAGACATGGACATCACCAGATGGTCAACACTGAAATTAGATTGATTATATCCTTTGCAGCCAAAGATGGACAAGTTCTATACAGTCAGCAAAAACAAGACCAGGAGAGGACTGTGGCTCAGATCATGAGCTCCTTATTGCCAAATTCTGACTTAAATTAAAGAAAGTGGGGAAAACCACTAGACCATTAAGGTATGACCTAAATCAAATCACTTATGACTATACAGTGGAAGTGAGAAATAGATTTAAGGGACTAGATCTGAGAGAGTGCTTGATAAACTATGGATAGGGGTTCATGACATTGTACAGGAGACAGGGAGCAAGACCATCCCCAAGAAAAAGAAATGCAAAATAGCAAAATGGCTGTCTGAGGAGGCCTTACAAATAGCTGTGAAAAGAAGAGAGGCGAAAAGCAAGGGAGAAAGGGAAAGATATACCCATTTGAATGCAGAGTTCCAAAGAATAGCAAGGAGAGATAAGAAAGACTTCCTCAGTGATCAATGCAACGAAATAGAGGAAACCAATAGAATAGGAAAGACTAGAGATCTCTTCAAGAAAATTAGAGATACCAAGGGAACATTTCATGCAAAGATGGGCTCAATAAAGTACAGAAATGGTAGGGACCNGAAACCTGTATACAGATCAGGAAGCAACAGTTAGAACTGGACATGGAACAACAGACTGGTTCCAAATAGGAAAAGGAGTCCGTCAAGGCTGTATATTGTCACCCTGCTTATTTAACTTCTATTCAGAGTACATTGGGAGAGATGCTGGGCTAAATGAAGCACAAGCTGGAATCAAGATTGCCAGGAGAAATATCAGTAACCTCATATATGCAGATGACACCATCCTTATGGCAGGCAGTGAAGAAGAACTAAAGAGCCTCTTGATGAAAGTGAAAAAGGAGAGTGAAAAAGTTGGCTTAAAGCTCAACATTCAGAAAACTAAGATCATGGCATCTGTTCCCATCACTTCATGGCAAATAGATGGAGAAACAGTGGAAGCAGAGGCTGACTTTATTTTTCTAGGCTCCAAAATCACTGTGTCTTTTTTCACAGCCTTTGTTTTAAAGTCTATTTTATCTGATATGAGTATTGCTACTGCATTCTTTGGTCTCTGTTTACATGGAATATCATTTTCCAGCCCTTCACTTTCAGTCCGTATGTGTCCCTTGTTTTGAGGTGGGTCTCTTGTAGACAATATATATAGGGATCTTGTTTTTGTATCCACTCAGCCAATCTTTGTCTTTTGGTTGGGGCATTCAACCCATTTACATTTAAGGTAATTATTGATAAGTATGGTCCCGTTGCCATTTACTTTATTGTTTTGGGTTTGAGTTTATACACCCTTTTTGTGTTTCCTGTGTAGAGAAGATCCTTTAACATTTGTTGGAGAGCTGATTTGGGGGTGCTGAAGTCTCTCAGCTTTTGCTTGTCTGGAAAGCTTTTGATTTCTCCTTCATATTTGAATGAGATCCTTGCTGGGTACAGTAATCTGGGCTGTAGGTTATTTTCTTTCATCACTTTAAGTATGTCCTGCCATTCCCTTCTGACCTGAAGAATTTCTATTTAAAGATCAGCTGTTATCCTTAAGGGAATCCCCTTGTGTATTATTTGTTGTTTTTCTCTTCCTGCTTTTAATATTTGTTCTTTGTGTTTGATCTTTGTTAATCTGATTAATATGTATCTTGGTGTGTTTCACCTTGGGTTTATCCTATTTGGGACTCTCTGGGTTTCTTAGACTTGAGTGATTATTTCCTTCCCCATTTTAGGGAAGTTTCCAACTATTATCTCCTCTAGTATTTTCTCATGGTCTTTCTTTTTGTCTTCTTCTGGGACTCCTATGATTCGAATGTTGGGGCCTTTAACATTGTCCCAGAGGTCTCTGATATTGTCTTCATTTCTTTTAATTCATTTTTTTCCCTCTCTGATTCACTTATTTCTACCATTCTATCTTCTACCTCACTAATCCTATCTTTTGCCTCCGTTATTGTACTATTTGTTCCATCCAGAGTGTTTTTGATCTCATTTATTGCATTATTAATTATATATTGACTCTTTTTTATTTCTTCTCAGTTCAGTTCAGTCATTCAGTCATGTCTGACTCTTTGTGACCCCATGAATCACAGCACACCAGGCTTCCCTGTCCATCACCAACTCCCAGAGTTCACTCAGACTCACGTCCATTGAGTCAGTGATGCCATCCAGCCATCTCATTGTCTGAGCTTCAATATACAGGCTTCCCAAAGTCACTCCAAACCCATTGACATCTCATAACACATTACTGGACACTTCATTGCACTCTAGAGAGAAGAAATCCAACTCCACGCACCAGAACACCGACACAAACTTCCGTAACCAGGAAACCTTGACAAGCCACCTGTACTTTATTTCTTCTAGGTCCTTATTAAACCTTTCTTGCATCTTCTCAATCCTTGTCTCCAGGCTATTTATCTGTGATTCCATTTTGTTTTCAAGATTTTGGATCATTTTCACTATTATTATTCAGAATTCTTTATCAGGTAGATTCCCTATCTCTTCCTCTTTTGTTTGATTTCATGGGCATTTAATCCTGTTCCTTTACCTGCTGGCTATTCCTCTGTCTCTTCATCTTGTTTAGATTGCTGTGTTTGAGGTGGCCTTTCTGTATTCTGGCAGTTTGTGGAGTTCTCTTTATTGTGGAGTTTCCTCACCGTGGGTGGTGTTGTACGGGTGGCTTGTCAAGGTTTCCTGGTCAGGGAAGCTTGTGTCGGTGTTCTGGTGGGTAGAGTTGGATTTCTTCTCTCTGGAGTGCAATGAAGTGTCCAGTAATGTGTTATGAGATGTCAGTGGGTTTGGAGTGACTTTGGGCAGCCTGTATATTGAAGCTCAGGTCTGTGTCCCTGTGTTGCTGGATAATTTGTGTCATATGTCTTGCTCTGGAATTTGTTGGCCTTTGAATGGTGCTTGGTTTCAGTGCTTGGTATGGAGGTGTTTGATGAGCTCCTGTTGATTAATGTTCCCCGGAGTCAGGAGTTCTCTGGTGTTCTCAGGATTTGGACTTAAGCCTCCTGCTTCTGGTTTTCAGTCTTATTTTTACAGTAGCCTCAAGACTTCTCCATCTATACAGCACCATTGATAAAACATCTAGGTTAAAGATGAAAAGTTTCTCCACAGTGAGGGACATCCAGAGAGGTTCACAGAGTTACATGGAGAAGAGAATAGGGAGGAGGGAGATAGAGGTGACCAGGAGGAGAATCAAAAGAGGAGAAAGCAAGCTAGCCAGTAAACAGTTCCCTATGTGCTCTCCACAGTCTGGATCCCTCAGAGATGTTCATGGAGTTACACAGAGAAGAGTAGAGGGAGGAAAATGACAGAGGTGGCCTGGAGGATAAAGGGGGGAATCAAAAGGAGAGAGACAGATCCAGCCAGTAATCAGTTCCCTAAGTGTTCTCCACCATCCATAACACACAAAGAGATTCACAGAGTTGGGTAGAGAAGAGAAGGGAAAGGGAGGAGATAGAGGCAACCTGGTGGAGATAAAGGAGAGTCCAAATGGGGAGAGAGCAATCAAGCCAGTAATCTCACTCCCAAGTAAAAATGGGTACTGAAGATTGAGTTCTTAAAGGTACAAAATTGATAACAAATACCAAAAAGCAAAGATTAAAAATCTAGAGTAGAGGTTGTATTTTCAAAAATACAATATAAAGAAAAAAAGTCACAAAAATTATTATATATATATATATGAAGTTTGCTTTAAAAAATAAGGTCTCTTTTTTTGCAAAGTAATAGGTTATAAAAATGAGAAAGGAGTAATAGAGTACTTAAAAAATTAAAGAATGATAGTAAAAAACATATCTAGGACTTTCTCTGGTGTTGTTGTGGGCAGTGTGGGGTCAGTTCATTTTCAGATAGTTCCTTGATCCAGCTTATATTTCTCAAGATCTATAGGCCCCTTCCTATGTAGTCGGTACTAACTACAGGGTTTTAATCTATTGCACTTGTCACTTCCAAGGAGGTTCCCTCTGTTTTAGCTTCTTCTGTATGTTGTTCTCTTCAATGTCTAATTTCTCTCCTCACACAGAGAGCGGTGGTGGACACTTTTTTAGGCTCCCTTGTTCAGTCTTGATGTGGGGAGGGAGGGATGCTGCAAACAAATAACACTGGCGTGTGCTCACAGTGTCTCGGCCACACTGGGTTTGCCCCCGCTCACAGCGTGTGTGCTTTCCCTGTCTACACTGCTTAGGCTCTAGTTTGCTCTGCTGGGAACTGTCTGAGGCCTGCCCTGGGTTGTATGCACTTCCCAGGTCTAAGCTGCTCAGGTTCAAGTACTCAGGTAGTCCTCAGAGGCGCAGACTCGGTTGGGCCTGCATTTTGCCCTTCCCAGCTCTGAGCAGCTCAGGCAACCAGTTATTTGGCGAGCACAGTTGCTGTGACTTATCACCTCCCCCATCCCTGCCTCTTGGTTTTCTGGGTGTATAAGCAGTGCACCTTCTCAGGCGGATGTTGACCATCCCAGAATCCCAAGCAGTCCTGGTTAGCAATGAAGTCTGCTTGCAGTTTGGTAGATAATGCCTCTCTGGGGCTGTGATGGCCCCCTTCCAGCTCTGGCTTCCCTCGCCTGCCTGTCACCAGACGGGGAAGGGCCGGTCTGCAGCTGGCTAACTCTGCTCAGTCCTTTGTTATGTGACCAGGCCTGGTGGTGTCTTAGGTTAGGGCTTTTCACGGGGTAGCTATCCCATAGTCTGGTTTGCTCTCCCAAGTTGGTTCCCTCAGACTGCCCTCGGAGCTTTCAGGCCCGGTCCTTACTCTGAGCAATGCAGCCCGCGCCTCCCTGCCCAGCCCCGGTTGCTAGTGGCAGATATAGTGTCTGAGCTGCTTCTCCGCTGGGAGAGTTTCCACTGGGCATGTAATTTGTGGGTTTAAATGATTTATTTATTTTTCCTCCTGGTTGTGTTGCCCTCTGTGGTTCCAAGGATCGCCACAGACTTGGCGGTGAGAGTGTTTCCTGGTGTTTGGAAACCTCTCTTTTTTAAGATTCCCTTCTTGGGATGGATCTCCGTCCCTACCTCTTTTGTCTCTCTTTTTATCTTTTATATTTTTTCCTACCTCCTTTTGAAGACAATGGATTGCTTTTCTGGGTGCCTGATGTCCTCTGCCAGCATTCAGAAGTTGTTTTGTGGAATTTACTCAGCGTTCAAATGTTCTTTTGATGAATTTGTGGGAGAGAAAGTGGTCTTTCCATGCTATTCCTCCACCATCTTAGCCAAAATCACTGTAGATGGTGATTGCAGCCATGAAATTAAAAGATGCTTGCTCCTTGGAAGAAAAGTTATGACCAACCTAGACAGCATATTCAAAAGCAGAGACATTACTTTGCCCACAAAGGTCCACCTAATCAAGGCTATGGTTTTTCCAGTGGTCATGTATGGATGTGAGAGTTGAACTATAAAGAAAGCTGAGTGCTGAAGAATTGATTCTTTTGAACTGTGGTGTTGGAGAAGACTCTTGATGGTCCCTTGGACTGCAAAGAGATACAACCAGTCTGTCCTAAAGGAGATTAGTCCTGGGTGTTCTTTGGAGGGACTGATGTTGAAGCTGAAACTCCCAATACTTTGGCCACCTGATGTGGAGAGCTGACTCATTTGAAAATCCCTGATGGTGGGGAAGATTGAGGGCAGGAGGAGAAGGGGATGACAGAGGATGAGATGGTTGGATGGCATCACCGACACAATGGACATGGGTTTGGGTGGACTCCAGGAGTTGGTGATGGACAGGGAGGCCTGGCATGCTGTGGTTCATGGGGTCACAACGTGTCGGACATGACTGAGCTACTGAATGAACTGAACTGAACCTTGGTCTCTCCCATGTGCACAAGTTTTTAAACTTCTGTTTGATTTTCTCCTGTTAATATTTCTCATATCCATTTAATTCTTACACAATTCAGAAGAACCCGGAAGTGTAGTACTAAGTCACTTCAGTTGACCCCATGGACTATAGCTCACAGTGTTCCTCTGTCCATGGGATTCTCCAGGCAAGATTATTGGAGTGGGTTGCCATTTCCTTCTCCAGGGGATCTTCCTGACCCAGGGATCAAACCTGCCTCTCTTGCATTTCCTGCATTGGCAGGAGTTACCACTTGCACCACCTGGGAGAGGAAAAATTTTCTTCCTCCTTGACATTCTCATTCTTTAATTTACCTTCACAATAAAATCTATGGACAAGAAAGAGGTTTTATGGACCTCATTTCCCATAAGGAGAATCTGGAGGGTATGCTCAAATGATGTTTAAACTTATTTGACCCGTCTACAGCTGAGTATAGAGAGCAAAGAAAATGCTTACTTCTTTATCTGAGAAATAAGGACTTCTTTTTCCCACAGTTTTATTGAAATATAATTAACATATTGCATTACTTTCAGGAGTACAATATAATGATTAGGTATATGTATTTACTGACAAATGATTAGCACAATAAGTTTAATTAACCTCCATCATTTCAGGGACTTTCCTGGTGGTCCAGTGTGTAAGACTCCATGCTTCCAGTGCCAGGGACCTAGGTTGATCCCTGGTGGTAGAACTAAGATCCCATATGCTGCACTGCAAGGTCAGACAAAATGTCCATCACTTCAAACAATTACAATGATTTTTCTTCTGATAACAATTTTTAAGATCTACTCTCTTAGCAACTTTGAAGTATACAATACAATAGTATTAACTATAGTCACCATGCTGTACATTATATCCCCAGAACTTATTCATCTTATAACTGGAAGTTTGTGCCCTTTAACCTCCTTCACCATTTTCCCTCATGCCCACTCCCCACAACCCTCTACCTCTGGAAACCATTCATCTGTAAGAGGCTTCTGGAAAGTGGAGCTTAAACCTACTTGTGGATTCCTGGATGGAGAAATATTGAATGTGATAGAATAAACTCTTTTTGAACCCATCTTAAATGGCTGATCTATCAATAAGAGCTTCACATTTATTCATCTGGGAGGAGGGATCCCAGAGCAAGATTAGGCCTCAGCAGATGTTGCTGAGACAATATGAAGCTCCAGCCAAAAGCATTGCTCCCTTCACTCTGCACTGTTCTTGACAGTTCGTTCTTTATGTTGGAGACAGAAGATAGTTTCATATTGGCCAATTTGTAAATTCTCTGACATTTGGTGACCCCATAGAAGGAATATTTTAAAATATGTTTCTTTTTCTTCTTGTCCACTATAAATTCCCCCTTCACACATATTCACTCAACACAGGATCTTTAATCTATATTAGATTGGGTCAATACAGGATCACTGATTACTTTTCCCTGGTGTAGGAGATACCAAGTTACATATGGTGGTTGTTTAATAGTTGCTAACATTTCCTGGTTGATATCTTCATCTAAGATATTAAAAAAAACACTAAATGTAAGGTCCAAATGGTATGAGCACTTATGCACATCAGGGCAGAATTGTGGTAATAGTAGCGACCAACATTTTTACAGATTATTTTCCACAACTCAAGTCTTTCATTGGGACTGATTTGGGACTTTCTTTTTAACAAAGTTACTAGTAGATGCTAAGTCTTTTATACTCTTTTCTTTGTGTAAAACCGCCAGGCAATGACAAAGGAGAGACAGAGGCACCCAGTCTCTAAAAATCCTTAGACACACAAAAATTTGCATGCACATGTTCAGAGAAGCTTTATTGGTAATAGCCCCAAACAGGGGACAAATAAATGTCCCATCA
>SJYR01004935.1:110550-121350 GCA_006410655.1 Kobus ellipsiprymnus
ATATCTGACATACATAAATGTGTTTCACTTACAGATTAGTAAGTAGGATTGTCTTTCTATTCTCTTTTCAGTTTCTTTTATTAGAAGGGTAAAACCTTTTATTTTATTGGTCTCAAAAATAGGAATTAACACATTAATAAAAAGAAAGAATTTTAATTCCTTGAAAATAAGATTTACAGGATTTTCTTCATCATTAGGCCAAACTAAGCCACCAGGTCTTTAACATATTTTGTCTTCAGTCTTGAGTTCTATTTAACTTAGCAAATCAATATCAATAAAAATCTTCAGCAGCCTAAATGGATTAAATTCCTACTATATGTTATCTTTGTAATGTTTTAAGATTCAGTTTCTCACTCAAAGATTTTCCAGTCTAGTTAAAAACCCCAAACTATCAAATGCCCACTAGAACCAGAGTTCCCTGAAAGTCTAAGAAAAGAATGATAAGTATAAGTTCTGGTGAATATAAAGGCTTTATGGAGGAAATATCCTTAAGTAATAGGTAGGAACTAGATAAGTAGAGGAAAGGAGAGAAAATATTCTCAGATTTCTGGGCAGCATGGAAGTATAAATGAGAGTTATGTAAAAGAAAAAGAATTCATGAATAAAGTTCATGATAAGGAATTGGTGGAAATAGGAGTGGGGACATAGGATAGATATCAAATATGGAAATCATGACAAGGTATTCAAGACTGATGGACTGACAAATGTGCCATTAATGTTCTGTGCAGACGAACAATGTGCTCAAATTTTAGTTTTAGGGAATTAGAAGTTACATGAGGAAAGGCAAGATACAAGAAGAAGCAATAGACTGCTGTAGTCATTTAGGCTTAAAATATAGAAGAAAATAGAATTAAAAAGGAAAATGAATGTGTCTCTAATTATATCAGGAGATTTTAGCACAGATTTTCGCCTCAGAGATTAATAAGATTACACAGACAAAAGACAAATAGGATATTAAAAAAAAAGAAAAACACTATTAACAAGCTTTATCTGGAGATGATATATCTGCTCCCATTGTTTAGATATTACACATTCACATAATACAGATATTGACCATGTACAGGCCACAAAATAAGTCTAAAAATAAAATATATAGGCCACTTCTACTGATGACTATGTGATAAAGTTAGAAATCAATAAAACAAGAGTAGCCTCCATATATGGAGAAGGCAATGGCACCCCACTCCAGTACTCTTGCCTGGAAAATCCCATGGATGGAGTATCTTGGTCGACTGCAGTCCATGGGGTCGTGAAGAGTTGGCCACAACTCAGTGACTTCACTTTCACTTTTCACTTTCATGCATTGGAGAAGGAAATGGCAACCCACTCCAGTGTTCTTGCATGGAGAATCCCGAGGATGGGGGAGCCTGGTGGGCTGCCATCTATGGGGTTGCATGGAGTTGGACATGACTGAAGCGACTTAGCAGCAGCAGCAGCCTCCATGTACTCAAAAAATGAAAAACAAAAAATTCTATATAATTTATGGCTCAAAGAAGAAGTCATAATAGAAATAAGAAAACATAACTGCACAATAATAAAAACATCACATTCAGATTAGAGATGCAGTTAAAATGACACATAGAAAATGTATATTCTTAAAATCTTCTTTTCCTATTTGGAATTTTAAGGATAAACATTACATTAGTAACCAAATTAATAAGGTGGAAAAGTGGTTACAAAATGAGAGAATAAGCAAAATCAAAAGATGGTTTTCTGAAAGATTTAATAAAATAGACACATCTCTGTCAAGATTAAAACTCTCCAGGATAAGTTTCATGATCGGAGTGATTGCATTTGTTGTTTTTGATGTTGATCATGTTTATACCACTGTATCCCTAAATCTAAGAAAGATCCTGGAACATCTTGTGTCTTGAATAATACGTGTTATGAAATGTCATGTTTGACAAGATGAGCTGCCATCTAAATGGAAGGGTAACAGGATGATGTACATGTAAAATAGCACTGGTCAGAGAGTCAAAGCCTCCTTACAAGTACAGGTTTGGCTGTGTAATGTTGGGAAACTAACTTATCTTCTCTGGACTTTAAAAATAGAAATAGAAAATTAAAAGGTGTGAAATTCATTCATATCCCTTTTAGCTCTCAATCTGAATCTCAACTCTAACTCTGCATCTGTAATTAATTTTCTTAATTAGAAATTACAGATTTATTCATTTATTTGTTTGTTGTGCATTTTTAACCATTAAGCTTCACTGAATAACCTTATCTGTTTTGCTTCAGTGTCTACCCAAGACCTAAAGCTGTCCCTGGCACTTACCAGTGCCTAATAAATGTTTGTTGGCTGACTGAATAAACACTGCAGTGGATAGATTTAAGACACAGAGCTTGAAAGAGATATCTATAGGTCATGAGCAGTAAGATATACATGCATACTGCTTGGGTAAAAAGTTCAGAGAGAATTTAATAACTTTAGGAGGCATCAGAAAAGAGGCATGAGCTGAAGCTCTGAGAAAAGAAATCATTAAAACAATGTGGGCCTCTCAAGTTTTTTTAATGGTGTATAATTTTCTACTTAAAAGGTAATGCAGAGTCATTGCACAGAATTTGAAAAATAGAGAAAGGTACAAAGAAGAAAACAGCACATTTTAAAAACACATTTGAAAATGCTTGTGATTCACTAAAGACTCTAGTTTTAACAACAAGATATATCAATTGTCTGACTGTGGATGGTTGTGCGTGGGTAGTTTGGGGTTGGGAGCTGTTATTAAGCAAGCAGGAAACCTGGCCCCTGTCCTTAAAGAGTTCGCAATTAAATTGAAGGGACAAAACAACCTTTCTGAAATAATCAAGAATAATTCCAAGTACTATATGATTAAGGACATAAACACAAAAAAATTAAAACTTGAGTGTTGTGCTGAGAGCTATAGGTGTAAATCTGTAATCAGCATGGGCTGGAGAATGGAGTTAGGTTTCACAAAAGAGGTACTTTTTTGCTTAGGACATGGCAGATCTAGGGGTAGGTGGTGAGGGTGCTGTATTAGGGAAGGGAGATAGGTAAATAGGAGAGAGAAAATGCCTACTGTTTGAATGAGAGCCGTTAAAGGCCTCTCATCAGTTGGACCGACTGAGTTTTACTAGAGGCAGTTCTTTTGTATAAAGCCATGGCCTGGGAGAAGTACGTCTGGGCTCTAGTTTGATCTCTGTCACAATTTTTTTGTTAGCTTCTAAAGAAGTTGCCTCAAGCTCTGTACCTCAGTAGGACTCAGGTTTCTTCTACCTCTGATATTAAAGGGAATATCTATAAAATCTGTCATTTAAATCACTACTTGCCCATTCTGTCTCTTTTGACTTTCAAATAAAGCATATCATTAATGAAGAATGCAAGTTCATTTGAGAGGAAGAGCATTTATTTAGGCAAAATATTACTTCCCCAAATACGATTGTTTTTCCAAACTTGAGAATATTTTAAACCTGAGGCAGAGCCAAAGGCATATTTGCACAATGACTGATACAAAAGCTATGCCACCTCCCACTTGTCTATTCAGCCTGTACCCAGAATGGAAGAAGGCTCTGAAACACAAATTTATGTAATACAAAACTTTCCCTAAGAAGTACCAAATTGCATACTTAAGTACTTGTCACCAGGGATATGTTCAATGTTTTGTAAGTACTGTGTAATTTTCAGAATCCACAAGCAATTTGCCTCCTGTGAAGAAATCCTCCCCATTGACTACTAGATTCTCCTGCCAAAGGCAGACAAAGCCCTGAAGTTCTATAGTCAATGCCTTCTCCCCCTGACAGGTTTTTCTTTCTTTTTTCTCTTTTTATTTTTCCCTTTCTCTCACTCTCCCTCCCTCCCTTTTCTTCTTCCCTTGCTTTCTTCCTTCTTCTTTCTTTCTGTCTTTCTCCCCTCTCTTTCAATCCCTTTCTGTCTCTGACTCTCTTTCTCTCTGAGTTTTGTATCTCTGCCTCTCTTTCTCTCATTTTTCATCTGTCAGGCAGCCTCACTCCCTCTCCCCTCCAATTATCTATTAATATTAAACTTATTTTCATAACCTTATTGATGAAGATTTTTCTGGGAATCTACATTCAGACAGGTGAAGTTTTTCTTGTCAACTTGAACTCAAGGAAAAGAATCAACAGTGTGTTCAGGTAGCATAATAAAAAAAAAATATGAAAATCCATGTCAGTATGTCAGTGAAAAGTCCATGAAAATAAGACCACACAGTACATTGTTTATTAACACACCAGTTGAGTAAAAGTGTGAAATCTGTCAGCTAGAACAGGAGAAAATGAGAAGTCTTAGTATTCAGAAAAGTGAACTCTTCATTGAGTTAATTAATTCTTGCACTTCTTTCTGGAAATGCGAGAGTAAGACTTTTCACAAGATTTTTCATTCTATTCTGCAGATCTGAAACACATCCCCATATCCTGTTGTTTCAGAAATAACTTTGCTATTACTTAAATTTTACTGGTAGATACCTCTTGAATGCTCATCTTCCTCTTCTTTATATAATTGTTTCTTCCACACAGCTCCAAACGCAAACCTTCAGCATATATACCAATCAAAGACTGTTTATTTTGAGCTGCCTGGAGAGGGTATTACAAAGGACATAATTTCTATGCATTAAAGAGCAATAAGATTATTCAGGGCCAGAGTAGAGGCATTCACTTTCTTACTTACCTTCAGTTGATTTCAGTCAAAAGAATTGTCAAATGTAAGGCTGAAGGAAAATGAACACATAGTACTTACAATAACCTATTTCTTTCTCCACTAACAATCATTCTTAGAGTTTGCAGGTCATACAAAACAACTAAAACAGCCAACAAAACAACAATTATTGCTCAACAAATCTCTAGGTAGTTGCATGTTTTTCTTTCTTGAGATTTATTGACTTGATTCAATTTATCATCATTGAGTTCTATTGGGCTTAAATGGTTGCTGCTGCTGCTGCTGCTAAGTCACTTCAGTCGTGTCCGACTCTGCGTGACCCCATAGACACAGCCCACCAGGATCCCCTGTCCCTGGGATTCTCCAGGCAAGAACACTGGAGTGGGTTGCCATTTCCTTCTCCAGTGCATGAAAGTGAAAAGTGAAAGTGAAGTTGCTCAGTCGTGTCTGATTCTTAGTGACCCCATGGACTGCAGCCTACCAGGCTCCTCCGTCCATGGGATTGTCCAGGCAAGAGTACTGGAGTGGGGTTCCATTACCTTCTCCAGGGCTTAAATGGTTAATTCTGGTGATTTAAGGCATTTGTTTGTTTGCCTGAGTGTGGGCGTGTGAAGTTGCTTCAGTTGTGTTTTTGTGACCCTATGGACTGTAGCCTGCCAGGCTCCTCTGTTCAAGGGATTCTCCAGGCAAGAATACTGGAGTGTGTTGTCATATCCCCCTCCAGGAGATCCTCCTGACCCAGGGATCAAACTTGTGTCTCTTTATGTCTCCTGCTTTGGCTGGTGGATTCTTTACCATTAGTGCCCCGCGGGAAGCTGTTTGTTTGCCTAGTAGAGACCAAATAATTGTACCACGTTAATTAATTTACAAATTATGACCAGTTTTAGATGCACCTGTGGGTCCTTTAAGGGTGGTGTCATGGCATGTCTGAGGTTATTGATATTTCTCCCGGCAGTCTTGATTCCAGCTTGTGCTTCATCCAGCCCAGCGTTTCTCATGATGTACTTGGCATATAAGTTAAATAAGCACGGTGACAATATACAGCCTTCATGTACTCCTTTTCCGATTTGGAACCAGTCTGTTGTTCCTTGCCACCACTCTTATGGCAGAAAGTGAAGAAGAACTAAAAAGCCTCTTGATGAAAATAGAAGAGGAGAGTGAAAAAGTTGGCTTAAAGCTCAGCATTCAGAAAACTAAGATCATGGCATCTGGTCCCATAACTTCATGGCAAATAGATGGGGAAACAGTGTCAGACTTTATTTTGGGGGGCTCCAAAATCATTGCAGATGGTAACTGCAGTCATGAAATTAAAAGACGCTTACTCCTTGGAAGAAAAGTTATGACCAACATAGACAGCATATTAAAAAGAAGAAAGACATTACTTTGCCAACAAATGTCCATCTAGTCAGGACTATGGTTTTTCCAGTAGTCATGTATGGATGTGAGAGTTGGACTATAAGGAAAGCTGAGTGCCGAAAAATCGATGCTTTTGTACTGTGGAGTTGGAAAACTCTTGAGAGTCCCTTGGACAGAAAGGAGATCCAACCAGTCCATCCTAAAGGAAATCAGTCCTGAATATTCATTGGAAGAACTCATGCTGAAGCTGAAACTTCAATACTTTGGCCACCTGATGCCAAGAACTGACTCATTTGAAAAGACCCTGATGCTGAGAAAGATTGAGGGCAGGAGGAGAAGGGGACGACAGAGGATGAGATGGCTGGATGACATCAACAACTCGATGGACATGAGTTTGAGTCAACTCCAGGAGCTGATGACGGACAGGGAGACCTGGTGTGCTGCAGTCCATGGGGTTGCAAAGAGTTGGACATGACTGAGTGACTGAACTGAGCTGTGGGTCCTTTGCTCAGTAGGGGAGAGAGAACTGACTCCACTCTGATTCTGGGCTAAGAAGTATAACTGACAAAGAATATAAATCAGAAGGAAGGCTCAGATATACAGGAATCCTGAGCAAAACTGTCAAAGTTGTTTTCAACTTTGGCTGCCTCGTACTAATAACTGCTCCAGAAAATCTATGACCTACAAGTTACTATAATTATAAATCATCTACAGTCAGTAGAGAAGGTTATAACTGTTAGTCAAGGCTATGGTTTTTCCAGTGGTTATGTATGGATGTGAGAGTTGAACTTTGAAGGAAGCTGAGCACTGAAGAACTGATGCTTTTGAACTGTGGTGCTGGAGAAGACTCTTGAGAGTCCCTTGGACTGCAAACAGATCCAACCAGTCCATTCTAAAGGAGATCAGTCCTGGGTGTTCATCGGCAGGACTAATGCTAAAGCTGAAACTCCAATACTTTGGCCACCTCATGCGAAGAGTTGACTCATTGGAAAAGACTCTGATGCTGGGAGGGATTGGGGGCAGGAGGAGAAGGGGACAACAGAGGATGAGATGACTGGATGGCGTCATTGACTCAATAGACGTGAGTTTGAGTAAACTCCAGGAGTTTGTGATGGACAGGGAGACCTGGTGTGCTATGGTTCATGAGGTCAAAAAGTCAGACACGACTGAGTGACTGAACTGAACTGAAGAAAAAGTAATTACTCTACCACTATTATTAGGCAAGCTTTGTATTAAACTATTGGTATAAAATACAGACTATCTGCAAGGTATTCATAGGGCTCTTATTTTTAATCTCTTAGTCATGTACAAAAACACCATAGTTGAGGTCTTGAAGCTGAAAGTAACAATATACAAATGGATATCCATTCTATTTTACTGTTTCTTATAAACTAAACTCTGAGAAGATAGGAATGAAACTTCCTCCAGATACTTGTAATACAGAAGACCAGACTCATTGGGTGTAATCACTGTAGATGGCATAGGGATAGTTTTATTCTCAGAGAAGGCAATTTGTCAAGCATCATATTATGAGGTAAAACTAGAAAAAAATAAATAAAATGATCATTTTATTCTTCTTGCCATTATCTTTTGTCAAGTACTAACTGATTATTTCTTAATAGGTCTTAACCCTTTCAATCCATCCTCTACACCACATACAGAGGGAAAGTGAACAGTGAAAGTGAAAGTCACTCAGTCGTGTCCGACTCTTTGTGACCCCATGGGCTATATAGTCCATGGAATTCTCCAGGCCAGAATACTGGAGTGGGTGGCCTTTCCTTTCTCCAGGGAATCTTCCCTCCCCAGGAACCGAACAGGGGTCTTCTGCATTGCAGGCAGATTCTTTACCAACTGAGCTATCAGGGAAGCCCAAGTTGTCAATACAAATTACATCACTTCATTCCCTGAGTGCTCCCCACCCTCTGCCAATATGGTTTGTTAACTGTATTATTCAGATTAGATTTTGAAGACAGTATTTATATCCCTTAATTAACTAGTCTCAGTGTAGTATTTTTTTTTTTAAATCTCATGTCCAATTGGAGCACCCAAAACTCCAGCGACACTGCTGTCAAAGTTTAATAAGCAAGGGCTTCCCTGGTGCTCCAGTGGTTAAGAATCTGTCTTCCAATGCACAGGTTCCATCACTGATCTGGGAACTAAGGTCCCAGATGCCACTCCACATCTTTACTCATGACTCCTCCCACTACCCGAAGTACATTTCCCACCTAACAAAATTCATTTTCTTCACTGCAGCTCACCTCAGCTCCATGTTATCAAATTCACCCCATTCCTCTCAGCTGAGATTAATTACTCTCTTGTAAGTGCCCTCAAGCACTTTCTTTAAACCTTTGTTATAGCATATAGATCATTCTATTACTAGTAGATGCAGGTTGCAGCAGCATCCTCTGTCTTCTTGAGTGAGTTGCAGGAACTTGTCTAAGAACTGGTCTGTTTCTTGTTTATTTTTGCTTTTGCTATTTAAAATGAGAATTATTGATGAACAGTCAGAGGCAGACACAGAATAACACCATGGAGAGGTGGATGAAAGTGAAAGAGATTTATTATACTCAAAACTCCTAAAGGGGAGAGGCACGGGATGCCATTCAGGTGGCCATAAGAGAGGAGCTCCAAGGGAGCATGCTCAGCCAGGCAGATGGGAGACCAAGAGAATGAAGACTCATGAGCAAGTGCCTTTATTGAGGGTCAATGTGGAGCACACAAGTAAGTGACGTGAGGAGAATTTCTTGAATGCCATTAGGTCACAGTCAGCGGAGGGCAAGATTGGTGAACTGTGACAAGGATTGGCCTATCACACTGGTACACCTAGCCTGCACAAGGTGTTCACAGATGGTGGAGATGTTGAGGCATCAGGAAAGTATGAATTTTAAAATTTGTACAATATTATTGATCCCATGATGCCTCACCATTAACAATACTAATTAAGCACTGATTCCCTTGGTCATAGAGATGTTAAAGGTGAATGGAACAGCTGGGCCAGGTGGCTGAAGTTGGATCAGCCAGGGAAGATGCCAGTCCTTAGTGGGTGTTGCTGCCCAAGCCACCCTGAAGGGACTGTTGAAGCTGAAGTGGGCCCAGGCTGGAGACAGTCCCTGGACAGTGTTGCACCTAAGGCTTCCTTGGATGGATGGCTGGGGCTGAAGCTGGAGTGGGCCTGGGCTGAGGGGAGTCCCACAGGGATTCAGTGGTGTGCACTGTGCTTCTGACAATAGGGAGGGCTTCTGCAGTTGCCTGCTCTTTGACAGAAGTTCTAGGGTTACTAAATGGATTTTCTTCACTTAGAGTCTCAGTTTAGTTCAGTTCAGTCACTCAGTTGTGTCCGACTCTTTGTGACCCCATGAATCACAGCATGCCAGGCCTCCCTGTCCATCACCAACTCCCGGAGTTCACTCAGACTCATGTCCATCGAGTCAGTGATGCCACCCAGCCATCTCATCCTCTGTCGTCCCTTTCTCCTCGTGCCCCCAATCCCTCCCAGCATCAGAGTCTTTTCCAATGAGTCAACTCTTCACATGAGGTGGCCAAAGTATTGGAGTTTCAGCTTTAGCATCAGTCCTGCCAATGAACACCCAGGACTGATCTCCTTTAGAATGGACTGGTTGGATCTGTTTGCAGTCCAAGGGACTCTCAAGAGTCTTCTCCAACACCACAGTTCAAAAGCATCAATTCTTCGGCGCTCAGCCTTCTTCACAGTCCAACTCTCACATCCATACCTGACCACAGGAAAAACCATAGCCTTGACTAGATGGACCTCAGTCAGCAAAGTAATGTCTCTGCTTTTGAATATGCTATCTAGGTTGGTCATAACTTTTCTTCCAATGAGTAAGTGTCTTTTAATTCCATGGCTGCAATCAATATCTGCAGTGATTTTGGAGCCCCCAAAAATAAAGTCTGCCCTTGGAGTCTAGCTTTCTTTTAAACTACTATTTCTTCACTATGTCCCATGGTGGGTGAGTGCATTCAGGTCCCTCTGCAATCCTTTCTTACTTCAGGTTGCTGAGTCAAGAGTGGGGTTCCTATGGATGTCGTGTATTTTCTACCCATTTCTATGCACTCATTTTGTGTGTAGTAGCTGGTCAATCAGCCCTCTGGTATTCTTTAGGAGGAATTGCTCTATAGGCAGGCGTAGATTTGGTGTGTCTGTAGAGGAAGTGAGCTAACAGATTTCCTATACAGCCATATGCCCTTCCTCCAAATTTGGTAGGTTTTTAGCCATTATTTCTTCAGATATTCTTTCTGTCCTTTCTTTCTCTCCTGTCCCTTTAGGACTCCATCATGTGGATGTTCATGTACATGATGGTGTTTCACAACTCTCTTAGGATGTGTTCGTTTTTCTTCATTTTTTTCCTTTCTGCTCAACAAATAATCTCAATGATCGTATCCTCAAGCTTGCTAATTCTTGCTTCAGCCTGTTCAAATATGCTATTTAACCCCCCTATAGTGAAGTTTAATTTTGGCTATTTTACCTTTCAGGTCCAGAAATGTCTATTTGGTTGTGTTTAATAAATTATGTCTCCATATTTGATTCTCTATTTGGGAATGCTTTTGTTTTTGTTCTTTGTCCAAAATTTCTTTTATCTATTTGGTTATATTTAAATCAATTGATTTAATTTATTTAAATTTAAATTGATTTAAATTGATTTAACTCATCTCACATACTATAAAGTAATGCTCAAAATTCTCCAAGCCAGGCTTCAGCAATATGTGAACCGTGAACTTCCTGATGTTCAAGCTGATTTTAGAAAAGGCAGAGGAACCAGAGATCAAATTGCCAACATCTGCTGGATCATCCAAAA
>SJYR01004936.1:1098-21394 GCA_006410655.1 Kobus ellipsiprymnus
TAGATATAATTTAATCTTTTATCTCTTTGTGATTCTAAATATGTTTGTAATTTTTTTTTCAAATTAGCTTATTTTTATTAACAATATTTGAAAAAGTACACGTGAATAGAGTCTAATTCTAGACAGAGAAGCCAGCAGACTATTGTTCTTTCTTCCACATAAGGAGTAAAGAGAGATAAGATCCCAGTAGGCATTAATCAAATTGAGATAAGATTTTAGAACTGTCCATTCAGCATTCCTGGACATCTGGACAAAATGATTTCAAATTTTTGTAATTATATTATATGGAAGGAATTACATGACAATAAAGTATGTAGCAGTTATAGGCAGAAAAACCTATCGCCTTGAGGTGAACAAAAGAGAATGTGAGTTATTACTAAGGTCTTATACAGGTCCTGTAAGTTTTAGATGTTTTGTGTATAGCACCACCTCTTGTGTCTCTCAATGACTTTCTGGAATCAATGTAGACCACTGATTTTTAATTCTTAACTTCACAATAAAATCATCTAGACCTTTTACAAAATATTAATGCCTAAGACTTCCAGACGGAGAAGGCAATGGCAGCCCACTCTGGTCCTGTCGCCTGGAAAATCCCATGGATGGAGGAGCCTGGTAGGCTGCAGTCCATGGGGTCGCTAAGAGTCAGACACGACTCTTAGACTTCACTCTCACTTTTCACTTTCATGCATTGGAGAAGGAAATGGCAACCCACTCCAGTGTTCTTGTCTGGAGAATCCCAGGGATGGGGGAGCCTGCCGGGCTGCCATCTATGGGGTTGCACAGAATCAGACATGGCTGAAGCAACTTAGCAGCAGCAGCAGCAAGACTTCCAGAGAGTCTTATTTAATTGTTCTACTCTATAGTCTGGCATTTAATATTTTTAGAGCAACTCAGATGCTTCTAAAGCATGGCTAGGACTGAAACGCTGCTCAGAAATATTGAGTAGATAAACTTAGTATAGTTTCCTATTCATATTGACTGGACTCTACTATATTTTGACCACAATACCTGTAAGTAACTGTACAGAGAAATGCAAGAAATCCATTTTCTTTAGGAAAGCAAAAGTTGCTCAGTCATATCCAACTCTTTGCTACCCCACAGTATACAGTCCATGGAATTCTCCAGGCCAGAATACTGGAGTGGGTTGCCATTTCCTTCTCCAGGGGATCTTCCCAACCCAGGGATCGAACCCAGGGCTCCCTCATTGCAGGCGGATTCTTTACCAGCTGAGCCATAAGGGAAGCCCAAGAATACTGGAGTGGATAGCCTATCCCTTCTCCAGAGTATCTTCCTAACCCAGGAATGGAACCGGAGTCTCCTGCATTGCAGGCAGATTCTTTACCAACTGAGCTATCAGGGAAGCCCTGTTTTCTTGAGGAGCTGTGTAATTTGGCTGATGTATTAGTTTCCTATTGATGATGTAACAAATTCCACAAACTAAATGCCATAACACAACCCAAATTTATTATGCTGTAGTTCTGGAGATCAAAAACCCAAAATGAGTTTCACTGGGATAAAATCAAGTGTCAGGATGCCTGTGTTCCTTTGGAGACTCTAATGGAGAATTTTGTTGTGTAATTCTCCCAGTTTCTAAGAGCCACCTGAATTCTTTGGCCCTTCCATCCTTTTTCAAAGGCCAGCAATGTAGCATCTTCAAATCTCTCCCTCTGACTCTAACCCTCCTGCTTCCCTCTTAAAGGGAATCTCTTTTGTGATTACATTGGGACCATGGGATAATCCAGGATAATCTTCTTATCTCAATATTCTTAACTTAATCACATTTGCAAATTACATTTTGTCATGTAAGGTAACATATTCATAGATTCTGGGGATTAGAACATTGGTATCTTTGGGGGAGTACATTATCCTGCCTATCACAGTTCAGGATAGGAACAACTGTAGCAACTTGATGATTAGATCATGCCCACCCTCCCCTGAAGTCCAAGGAGACTAGACTTTTCAAGGAGGTTTATGGGGGCAGATCATATAACCATATTGTCAAGAATTGCTGTGTGATTTGAATAGAAGGGGATATTTCAAACATGAGCTTATACTGCTGTGGCCTGAAATCTGCACATCACTTTCAACAACATCACTTTGTTCTCTACTTTGTCAGATAAAGACTTTAGCTCCTCATAGTCCACCTCTTCTCCTGCTTTCCCTAGCCTTCCTTTTGTCTATTACTATTGCATTTTACCCTGTTAACATTTAAATTCTGTTCTACATGCAAAAGCTGTCTTCCAAACTCTGGCCATGGATTGATTCTACAAACTGGAAAACACTATAAAGCATTAAGTTATTAAGGTTTTGTACAACTTTTTCACTGCTGTGCCAATTAATATGCTAGAAATATAATTTTATCTCTTGTTCAACTCTTATGACCTCTAGAAAACTTGATGGAAAATGTTCTTAATGTCAACATTAAAAACAACAACAAAAATGGATTCTATTTTCTTAGGATATAATTATGGATTTAAATAATCATATTTTCAGTTGTTTAATATTTTGATCATGATGTATTTGAAGAGATTTTCTTCTGGGATTTATTTTCTTCTTCAAAAATAAACTGTTTTTCTTTTTTTTTCTAGCCAAATTTTTTTCAGGTTCTTTAAAAGAAAAAGTCTAATTTACTGAGTCTGCCCTTTCCATGAAGACTCTTCTCAGAGTCTTCTGTCCTCTGGCTCCAGCTGTGATTGATTGTCAGTGGGATTGAGTACAATTAATATTCTCAAACCTCCTTTCTTTGCCTGATTGAGCTAAACTACATACTGGAGGATTGATTCTCATCTCTTCCTCTCTATTAGAGGACACATTTTGCTTCAGCATATCTTTGAAGTAGCATCATTTGGAAGCTATGTATGTGAAGTAAACTTCTTGAATTCTTACATAAGTGACTGTGTTTTTATACTGTCCTCATGTAAGAGTCAGACATGACTGAGTGACTTCACTTTCCCTTTTCACTTTCATGCATTGGAGAAGGAAATGGCAACCCACTCCAGTGTTCTTGCCTGGAGAATCCCAGAGATGGGAGAGCCTGCTGGGCTGCTGTCTATGGGGTCGCACAGAGTCGGACACGACTAAAGTGACTTAGCAGCAGCAGCATGTAATGAAAAGTTTAATTGGTTACAGAACTATATCTTGAATACATTTATATACATATCTATATGCATATGTATTTTTTTCAGTATAGTCAGAACACTGAGAACATTGCAGTATTCGATAATTCATTTGGATATTCCTTGTTCCTTCTGTTTTTCCCTCTGGAAGATTTTAAGATTTTCTATTTATTCACTAAAGTGTCAAAGTTTTGTGTTCACATGTGGAATGGATTTTTAAAATTCATCCCATTGAATATTAAGTACACTTTTAATCAGAAACTTTTTCTTTACTACCTTTGGAAAATTCTCCTTTTTTAAATCTTCAATAATTTCCCTTTGTCATCTTTCACTAGTTTATTTTTCAGAACACTTATTAGTGAAATGTTGGGCCTCCTGGGATGCTGGCTTCTTTTTTATTTATTTTTCTATAATTTTTGTCTCTTTACCTTTTTATTTCTCTCTGCAAACGTCTTTATGTTCAAATATTTCAATTTTTCATGATTGCTAATTCATACATTCTTGTCTTATTCTGTAATTATCTTTTATACTATTTTGGGTTTTAAACTTGTTTCATGGATACTATATTTTCTCAAAAGTCTAAGAAAGTTATATGTATTATTCAAAAATAACAGCCTGTGATGAATGAAAGATTTTGCATTACAAATTAAATGAGTGCTCTTCTTTTTTCACGGAGAAGGTCTTGTTATGAAAATTAAAGAAAAAAAAAGAAAGTTGAAAACAAGCAGTTACCTCAAGAGTATGATGCTTAACACCAGAGCTGGTTTAGACTCTGGCACAGATTTCTTACCTTGCTAGGACCAGTAACAACCACTCTTTGGGTAGTGCTGCAACTCCTTGCTCTTGCCTGGATAACCTCTTGCCTTCTGTACACATTTTCCTATTTGTTTACTTCCCTCTCTCTCAAGTGTTACCAAAAAAAATGATGATTTATATTAAAGAGCAAAGAAATTAGTAGCTAGTGTAGATTACCTGTGCTATAAGGCCCCTGGTGTTTTTGTTTGTTTTTTTTCCCATCAGGCTTACCTCTGGGTGAGAATTCCAATCAGGAGCTCCACGTGGAGTGGGCTGGACAGGTTATCTAAGGTAGGAACCTGAATCTTTTTGAAATATCTTGAGTTCAGGAAAGGGAAGAGCTTCACTGCTCCAAAGACTTAGTTTGCTACAGGCATTTTAGGCCATATCTTCAGAGAAGATCTATCAATTTTCTACCTGGAGATAAATATTGCCTACATATAGTGCCATTGCTGCATTTGGCCTTTATAGAGGCTTTAATTTCTCATTCTGTTTTCATCCCTGAATCTCAGACCGGTCTTCTCCATTAAGTACTAACTCTTCATTCAGGTTTTTCCATTAATTCTGTTGAGAGGAGACTGGCCTCCAGCTTCTATTTAGCTCTGCTGCAGAGTGTTCTGGGCTTCAGTGTTATTTGTGTCTTTCAAAAGTTTGTTGAAATCTCCTGTTTATGTCTGACTCATGCCTCAAAATCTCTTCTCCATTAGGAGATTATGTCTTTCTCTACTTCTGTGCATTTATTCAGATGGGAGGAGGGTCCTGTGAAAGACCAGGGAGAACACACATGTTTAGCAGGTCATGGTAAACTGAAAGTTTATCAATATGACAGTGTCCTGCCGAGACTGAAAGAAACCAAACATTAAAAACAAGCTTGGGAGGAAAAAAAAAAAAGCTTGGTTACTATTTAATACTATGGAACTCTATTGCTCAACAAAATCTTTAATCTCACAAAAATGTAGTTTTTTTCTCTGTGGAAAGGTGAAACTGGCCATCATAAGAATAATTTGATGTTTTTTCAGTTGTGGTAATGATTGTATAAAGCTCTCCTTGAGCTTATGGTCCTTCTGACCAGAGGTGCTGCTTTTCTGAGTTAGCTGGAGGACATCTCATCACAAAAGGAGCAAAATGACTCATCAATCCATGGGGGATGGGACCCTTTGATTTGCAGTCACTGCCCTCAGAGTTCACTATTGAAGTTGTTGTCTAGTAGCTGAGTCGTGTCTGACTGTTTTGTAAACTCATGGGCTGTAGCCCACCAGGGTCCTCTGTCCATGGGATTTCCCAGGCAAGAGTACTAGAATGGGTTGCCATTTTCTTCCCCAGTAGATCTTCCCAACTCAGGGATTGAACCCACTTCTCCTGCATTGGCAGGCGAATTCTTTATCACTGAGCAACCTGGGAAGCCCCTATTACTAAAGCAGGCAGTGTCAAACTAAGCATACCTAGATAAAGTAAGAAAATTTGGCTTTTTTTACATGCTAACTATTCTCTACATTAGAGTCTATTTTTAAGCACATTTGACATAATTGTAAGGAGCAGTGGATTTTGAATAAAGCAGATTTGTGCTTAAATTCCCTCACCAGTTACTGGGAGGTATGATCTTGGAAAGATTATATAACATCTCATGTCTCTGTTTTCTCATCTGAAACATGGGATTTAATAAAAACCCATTTCACAGGATTCTTGGGAAGAGTTATTCACATAGTACATATTACACAGCAAGCCATCAAAAGTGTTCACAATTTTTATTAAGAAATTAATTCTAGTATTTCAAAAGTGATCAATGAATGAAACAATAAAATGGGACTATTGGCTTTGTATATCTACAGCTAAGAATTCTGTTCAAATGCATATATCGTTCCAAGGATCAGTTCTATTTTATATACCTCCATATACACACAACCAGTCAATCCTAAAGGAAATCAACACTGAATATTCATTGGAAGGACTGATGCTGAAGCTGAAGCTCAAATCCTTTGATCACCTGGTACCAAGAGCTGGCTCACCGGAAAAGACGATGCTGGGAAAGATTGAGGGCAGGAGGAGAAGAAGGCTACAGAGGATGAGATGGTTGGGTGGCATCATCAACTCAATGGACATGAGTTTGAGAAAACTCTGGGAGATAGTCAACAGTGAAACCTGGCATGCTGCAGTCCACGGGGTCACAAAGAGTTGGACACGACTGAGAGACTGAACAGCAACAACAGTGCACACAACACACAGAGCTTACAAACTGTGTATGGAATAATTTGATTTTCAACATTTTAAAAGTTTATGAAAAACACATTTTAAAGGAATATTCAACTACAACCCTTTTGAAAAATCCATGGAAACAAATTCTTTGATTTGTACAGAGTAGTTAGGATGGGAAAAAAAAAAAAAGACAAATTTTCTTACTTAATTGAGCTCAGAAGGCAGTGATAACAAAGTAAATAATTATATATATTTGCATATGTATTTTTTTCAGCTAATTTGTGAGCTCATACATACCTATGTAACTGATCTCATAAATTTTTAAAACAGACCATATCAGATATCAGGAGCTTATTCCATTCATTCTAACTCCCTAAAAACAATAGGCTAAAAGTGTGTGTGTGCTTAGTCGTGTCCACCTCTTTGTGACCCCATAAACTGTAGCCCACCAGGCTCCTCTGTCCATGGAAGTTCCCAGGCAAGAATACTGGAGAGGGTTGCCATGCCTTCCACCAGGGGATCATCCCTACCCAGGGATCAAGCCCATATCCCCTGTGTCTTCTGCTTTGCTGGTGAATTCTTTTACCTGCTGAGCCATCAGGGAAGCCCCAAACTTGTAGGCACAAAGAAAGAATCCCTCACTCATTCTATACACAGCCAGTTACCTAACTTTCTCCTTCCCTAGATCCTCTAGAGAAAGTCCTTGTCCAGGATGGGAATGTGTCTTAATTACACACCCCTTTCTTTCAGGCTAGCTGCCGGCTCATCTTTCCTTCCCAGTGGCCGTTTATAACCCGTTAATTTCCCCTTAGGAGACCCTGGGTGGTGGTTGTGGTCTGTTGTTGGTGTTGCTTTTCCCTCCCAAACACAGTACTCCCTTTCTCCTTCTTCCATATCCTGCATGGTCCCCTCAGAATCATCCTTCATGCTCTGAGCAATTTCTTCCATTTGTGACTACAGAGAGAAACACTGGCGTCAGTCACGGCTCATAAGCATCCATGATACCTGTAATAAAGAGGGAGGGGGCATCTCCAGTTGTGAAGTGAAATGAGACACCATTACCAGCCAACACCAGGCACCGCTAGAGCCCTGGAGAGGGCCCAGGAGTGGGCCCAGGAGTCTCCTTCAGAACTTCCACCCCAGTCTCCACCTACATCCTCATCCTCTTCTAATTAAACCTGTTTCCTCAAGCACCAATATTTCCAAAGTACTCATTTTCAATTTCATTATTTCCCTGTGTTGTTTGGTTGCTAGTATGAAAACACCCATAATTTTTGTAGGTTTTCTCTGAAAATGTATAACAATGTTTCAACAACTGTGTGTATTAGGGAGCAGGGAGGGGATTTGGCCTGAGCTCCTCTCACCATTATGATATTGTTGTTGCACAAAAATGCATTCTGAGTTCCACACAGTTCAGTTCAGTTCAGTTCACAAGTGACTTATAAATGAACTCTCAGAATATAATCCATGCCAGTGAGGAGACTATTTATGTAAATTGTTTGAAAACCATTGCACCTCCATTCCATCAAGGATCAAAATGTCTGCAACTTCACAAGTAAATAAATCATTCTCTAGCTTCAACAATTTTGCAGTGAGTATCTGCTTACTTTAGGAAGTTCATTCATGTTCCTTCACCTGGTGTAAATTGTTATTCAAACTGGTCCCTTAAGCCAGAGATCAAATTAATATTAATAAAAATAGTGAGAAGCCACACAGAGAATGTGAAAACAGCTAACTTTAGGAAGGACTATGACAAAAAATAACATATACAAAACATTTGGATACTTATGAAATGTTTGAAGACATTTTAAAAATCAGGAAATGAAAGCATGTTAAGGAATGAGAAAAAATTAGAGTATGAATAAGATATTTTTATCATTATTAAAGATTTCTTGAAAGAAACCTCAGACAATAACCACTAATGACATATTAATATCTCTTGTTTTTCCAGCCAGGATCCAGATGTACCAGGAAATTTTTTGAAAAGGTGAAAATACATTTTTCAGATTTTTGCCACTAATATAAGCATTCCTTTTTTGACCAACTGATTAAATCATAGTAGCAATACCTACTTGAATCATTTTGGGCTCATTTTGATACAAGAAAAAAAAAGCTAGGAACCATTATTATTTAAAACTTGAGCATCATGTTGGAAAATGTAATTTGAAACTCGCTTGAATTCTACTTCTATGTGAAAATGAAATGGCCACACAAGTTACTGTAAATCTATGGTATGTGTCTGTGTCAGCATCCAGAGACAGGAAAAATGTGTTTCTTTCTCTTTCCATATGTAAAAAGCAGCAACCTTACTGATTTTTTTCTTGTTTTATCCTGGAAGAAATGACATCCTTTCCCCCAACCCCCATACACATATAAAATTATGTTGCTGGCCTCAAAGGTCAATGAACACGTTCATGCAGAAAGACATGAATGGCTGTTGAGAACGGGTTCTCTCTTACCGTAATAAGGACTTGCACATTTTGGCCAAGAAAAATTTGCCCAAGGACATATTCTTCTACATGTAGTAGTAAGCAAATTCCTTAGGTTCAAAGGGGGATTCAGAAAATGTGGTCTAACAGAACGAGACTGACCAGCCAGGCTTACCTGGTAAGGCTGTTTGTGTTTGGTGGCAGACCTATAGAATTTCTTTTGCCATCTATGCACTCCTCGGATACTGCCACTGGAACATTAGTTAGCTTCAGTATGAATCCTGATAAATACAATGGTAAGTTGTCACTGGATATAGGAGAGATAAATGTCAGTTTGATTGTGACAGAAGGAGGACATTAATGGAAAGTTTTTCTTGTCACTTTGAAGTACACTGATGTAGGAGGGGTTGAGAAAGTTTAAAACTGTGGTTTTGCCTCATGAGATGGGGTTTCTTATGAAATGTACTTCCACTAAGATAACGGTGCAAGTTTAAACCTGTCTTCATATGAATGAACAGGAAGGCCCAAGTTTCATTTCATTTTAAAAACTGTTTTTCTATACAGTTGCAAGTTCCACATACTATTTGGAGGTTTTGAGGGTCCTAGCTTTCACCTCTTTTGCTTTTAAGCAAGGTAGGGAAATAGGTTATATGAGCTCACACACGAGGAAAAGTAAGAGAACACAAAAATTAAGAATTAGAACCCTGGGTTTGCATACCTTTAAATAGCCACATTAACTTTCTGATATCCCAAGTAAAAAGTGATAAGAGATACTTACCCACCTCACTGGGTTTTCACAAAGATAAAATAAGATGATTTCTATGAAAGCAATTTGTAAACTTTTAGCACTAACAGAATTAAGTTACCTGAGATTTTTCAAACAGATTGCAAAAAAAGCTCAAAATAGTTTCTCAGAATTTTTACGTAGAGCAATATTGAGTGAGTCAAACATGTTTTCACAAATGAATCTTATGAAGAAAACGTGATCTAAACAATAAACTCTAATTCCCTTCACATCCGTCTTTGACAGTAAAGATAACATGTACATAACAAGGTATTCCAGATCACAAAAATGAAAGAGGAAAAAAAATCATTCATTTTACCAGCACAGATGTGAACTACCTCTCCAAGTCTGTATTTATTTCACAATTAGATTTTCTCTTGAAGAAACTCATTGTTCCTTATCAATATTTTATTTAGTGAGAATTAGTTAAATGAAAGGAACGAAACATGATGCTCACATTCCTTTCAAGAAGTAAATTTTATCTCAAACTTGAAAAAAAGGTGAAGAATTTGCTCTTTCCCCATTTCCAAACGATTGTGACCCTTCATAGCACAGGTGTCTTTCTTTAAATATATTTAGCCTGGAAGCTAACAAAGGTGATAGACATAGGACCAGCAGGAATGGTCATTACTTTCTCTGGCAGGGAGAAAAAACATTCGTAATAAATTTCTAAATCAGTTCAATGTACCTGCATTGGTACTGGACATTCCTAATTCCAGAGGTATCCCAGTAAAAAAAAAAAAATCTAGCAAAAAGGATCCAGCAAGATAAGCACTCTTACTTGAAAATCAGAGAGGAAATTAGAGATAAAGGACAAGCCCGAAATTGATCTTATTTAAAGAGTGGCACTGGCACCTACAATGTGAATACAAGTAATTAGCTTAACATTTTGTCTCCTGACAGTTTTCGTTTCCTTTTTTTTAATGTAATCAGGCCCATTTCCTTCACTGTCCTGACCCGTCACAGGCTTCAGTAGAACTGCAAAGCACACACTGCTGGACTGTGGATGTCTTTTCTCTTGGATGTGGCTCTCTATTCAGTGATGTCAATCCTCTTGCAGACTCCCCGCATATTTAAGCACTGGTGGCTCAAAAAGAGTGAGCTCCTGTTCTATTTTTTCACATTCTGAGTCCTACATGATTATGATTGCGCTGCAGATGGCTTGAAGCTGTCAGGGATAAACACAAGAGTTAAAGAGACCATTTGTCACTGAGACTGGACAGCAGAATGGCCGTGTCTAAAGGCTTCTTTGTTAGCCCAAGCGACTTAACCGTCTTAACTCTGGACTTGAATTGTCTGCAGCTTACAGTTACATAGATGAGCTCTTTTGATTTTTTTTTTTTTAACTTTCTGTCATTTTTCTTGCTATAGAAAATGTCTGTGTCCTGAAGAAAGGCTTTCACCTGCAAGTGAGGTAAACACACTGTGCAGTGTTTTGCCAAAAGAGGGCAATGTTGCTGTTCAGAAGCTCCTCGTCCTGCTCCCGGGGACCTGGTCTCTGGAACAGTAAATAATCGCCGCTGTCTCTTCCCTTTCAGCACAGACAAGTTTCCACATGTCTCTGCGCTCTGTAGTTAATCAGGACTTTGTAACTATCTGTCCTACCTATTAACTGCATCCACTCCCAAATTGTTTAAAGGTTAACACATTTCACTCCATGCATGACTGGTACACACAAGCAAAGTGCTGTCTCTGAAATTCTAAATTTTTCCTTTCCACTTGCTGGTGATCGGCAAGAAGGGAAGCAACCTGCTTTGGGAAATACTGAAAAGGCATTTTTTTTACTTTGTCCTTATTGTCAAATAGTCCATCAGTGTATGATCTAATCACATTCCTCATAAGTGGCTAAACTGAACATAAAAGGGAGAAAAAAAAATACTAGTTTATTTCCAGTGAAACTCCTTTAAAATTATCCATCATCTTATTAGTTAAAACATGACTCAAAATTAACATCAGGATATTGACAATAATCTTGAGAACCGGCATTCAATTTCTTTTGTGGGGAGTGAATTTTGCCTACTAAGATTTTAACTTACTTAACCTACTGTGAATTCAGGCCTTTATGTAAGAATTGTTTTCTTTAAAAGACTCTAGATAAATGATCTTCCTTTTTTTAAGATCTTGCATTTTCCCCCTTATTATTTCCACCTATTTTTCATCCCTTTAAAAATCATAATTTTGTTGCTCTCTGCAAGCACAATTTAGATTTTCAAAGGAAGGTTTGTTTGAGTAGCAAAATTCTTGAAATTTTTTATCAAAGAAACACTCAGTATATCAACAAGCTTGTTTGTGCTTTTGCTCTCTGAAGCAACTGGCAATGTGGCTGGACCACTGTAGAATGTGTTACTAGAACAAACTGTGCTCTCATCTTAATAAATCCTCTAATTCATTTTTTTTTTACAAAGATGCATGTGTGAGCACATACTGTGTGCATCTGTACACACACACACATCTGTTTTTGTCTTTGGTTTTTTAGTCCAGAATCATATTTAAAGTTCATTAGAGGGAAATAATTATAGACATTTTTCTTGAGCATTAAACATTACTAACATTACTTCCTAGAAACTGCAAGTAGGTGTTTTATCAGAACCAATCATCTGAAAATACGAAAATTGCAGTCACTAAAATTAAAAATACATTAAAAGAAAGAAGAATTGGGCTTGGAGTGGCAGATTCTTGGAGCAAAAGATGGTCTTAGATGGGCCTCTTGGTTTTTTTCAGTCTCCAAAGTGCCCCATGTTCCCATATTTAACTGGGCTTGAAAGATTTAGGTAGAATCTCCTATCTCAGGGACATCAATAAAGCCCATAGAAAGCTGTATCCGCTGTAGATGGTTCTAGGAAATCCTTATTTAACATTGACTTAGTTTACTGTGGCTCGGCTTTTTCATTTCTTCTGAGGTAAAGCCCTGCCATCTCATTTCTGCTTCCTTCTCTACATCTGTCAGTATATGTACATGAGAAAGTCGACGTTATTAAAAGAATAATAACCATATTGAAGGTTTCTGAACCCAAGATTGCATTTTCTTTCTCAAATATTCATTAAAAAATATAGATTGTATTTTATTGAAAGTGCTCTTTAATGAATGGTATTCCTGTTTGCGTACAAGAAGAGCTTCCAGTGCAATTCCCTGACAGTAATTGTGGTCTGAATCAAGAACATACAGTAACGGAGTGCAGTTAATGGCCACCCTGTGGATTGAGTGCTCCACTTTTCTCTTCTCTGGCTACTTTTTAAAATGCAGAAATTAGTTAGGCCAGTAAAGAGTTAATTATGTTCTAGTGTCAGGAAACCCTCAATGAGCAGTCAGAGAGAGGAATTCTTTGTCTTCAATGTGAAACAGATATTTGAAAGACCCTAGCAGATGATAATATATAAATAGTAATTGCGCGTCGTGTGTGTGCGCGTGTGTGAGTGTGTGCATGCGTATGCTGTGTGTAATGTGAGAACAAGGGAAAACCCTTCCATAAATCAGCCCAAACATTAAGGAGCACTAAATAAGTTAGTGGCACCTTTTCATTTCCTTACAGCTAAAATAAATAAACAGGACAAAACACCTTTTCAGCCAAACTTCATCTTTCTACTTCTCTACTTTGATTTCATTTCCTATCACCTGATATCTGTTAGCATGCAAAAAAGCACTTCCAACTTAAAAAGTGAGTACTTTGAGAGAATATGGTCCTCTTCATCAGGTCCAGTCAAAACAGACATGTTCATAAATGGGTTAAGATGTGAGAGATGAGGTTTCCAAAGATGAAATAGACACTAGTATTTTATAAGATTTGGGGAAATAGGAAGATATATAATTAAACAATTAAATCTTCTGATTAGTCAAAACTTGAGGAAAAAAAAATTTTAAGTGTGAGTACACACAAACACGCAGTCATAGTCATCTGGATAATATTTTTGCCATAGGGAATCTGCTTTGAAAAGCAAAAAGATAACATTAGCAAGAATAGATATTTCCTAACCCTATTCAGGCTCTTGTGAAAAGGAAGATAACATGTCATTCACAAAAGTCGTCTTGGAAAGGGAAAAAAATCCTTTAAATGTGGAGCATCTGATAAAATTTCTCAGTTAATACTTAAGTTTCCACACCCAGTGTGAGCAACGCATCAGCAACCTGCACTGCTCCATCGCCACTCATAGAAACACACTGCTCTAGACAGCTCTGTTTCATGAGATTGTCCACAGTCTGTCTGGTGACCACGGATTTACATCTCCTGTAAGATGTTGGATGTTACAAAATCATGGTGCTTGGCAGCATATTTTACAAAATCAGAAACTGAGGTTGTATCAAGAACTCTGTCATTGTAACCATGGAAAAATTCATTCATTCAAAAAGAAATCCCACAATTCTTCTTTAATAGTTGTCCCACTAATTGATTAATTTTTGCTCTCAATTGATTTTGTTTTCCTTTCAGAGTTGATTACTATGATAGGAAAGTCAGAATCTGAGTTTTCATGTTCAATTCAGGAGCTGATTTCAGCAGTAGCATTACTTTCCTCTACGGGCAGGACAGATAGCCCTCATATTCGTGTTTGAACTGATAAGTTAGAGGAACATTAATAATTTTTGTTGTGATTAAAAGCTTTTTGTTTAATATTTCAGGTCCATCATATGCATGATATTCAGCTAAATTCTGATCCTCCAGTCCACAGGGTTGAGAGGGAAGCAGAAAGATTATCACACTATTGTGTTGATGGCAGTATGCTGAGAAACCAAGAATTTTGTTTGGGTCTTTCACTGAATCAAGTGCAACACACATTTGCTGTACTGGAAATGAAAAGGCATAGGAGATGGCTCAACCATTGGCCATTTGATAGTCAGACTAGGGTTTCCCAAATTCAGAGCAATGAATGGCCCCAAAGTCGATCTTACAACTTTATTTTTTTAAGAGAATAATGATTGTAACGCAAGTGTTAAATGAGATGTGAGCAAGCACTTGAAAATTGTAATTGTGATAAGTTTCATATACTTTGATGTCAGGCCTGTCAACTTCAACATTTGCAACTTTGACCCATGGCATAGATGTTTACATATCTCAGAATTCATTCAAGGCAATAGTATTTTTAGGATTGAAACAGGCATTTGTATATTAGCTACTTGAGGTGAAGTAATTATGAAGAAAAGGAAATATCTCATTTTTAAAACCAATTTAACTTGTGACTTTCCAGAGTTAAGAAAAAAATTTACAACCTGAAGGTATACTGTTTTTCAGTATGATCTAGAAGGTAAATTATCAAAAATACGATGCAATACAAAGAAGAAAATGTATACATGTATGTAAATGAATACATATACAATTTTATTTTCAATTTAATTTCATAATATCATTAGGATTTATGTTTGACGTTATTTTAAAATTACATATGGTTTATAATAACTTCCTCTTCCTCAATAACATGGAGAAGGAAATGGCAACCCACTCTGGTATTTCTTGCCTAGAAAAACCCCTTGGATGAAGGAGGCTGGCGGGCTATAGTACACAGGGTTGCAAGGAGTTGGACACGAACTGAACAACGAACTTAACAACTGAACAATAACAAACCTCAGTGACAAACATAATGCAGAGTGCTTAAAGTTCTATAACATAGAGATTATAATTTGTAGAAACCAGAGAGTAGTGGTTTTTTTTTTGTGTGTGTGTGTTTACCTAACTATCCCCAAAACTCTTCTCTTACTATTTGAAGATAACAATCTAACATTGTCCTCATTCAACTGGGTAAGTCCTTACCCTTCTTATTCCTGTCAAATAGCTGTCTATTGTTTGTTGCTGTTGCTATGGCTATTTTACTTTTTTGTTTTAGCCAGTTCATTATTTTAATTCTTAAATGTATAATGAGATATAAGAGCAAAAAATGGCCATGTTAATTCTGAATGTTGTCATTTTTTATACTCATTTATGAAGTTAGAGCAATCACTGACCATCACCAGACCCTATCAGTACAGAATAACAAAATATACCAGCTGTCTATTAATTGAATAAATAACCATAAATAGAATTTGTTGGCAACTCCTGTGAGTCTCTGGTGTTGATGTATTCTGTTGCTTATGTGACCTGAGAGTTGTTCTGTCCAAAACACTTCCATCACAAGCAATAATACATGTCAGCAGCCAGAGCCGAAGATGTTACTTTCCTAAAGGTACCTTCCTCAGACATCAACTCCCAGTGTTGTCTTAATGTTTACAGGTACCTAGAAATTCACCTTTCAGGATTCTGAACACATATCCCAAAGAAATATCTGGGCAGCTGGACATTAAAAAATCTTTGCTAAAACCTAGAATAATATTTTGTCATATGTATTCCCAGAATATGAGTACACCAATATCTGGCATTACAGAATAAGTGAGGAAATGATAACTAAAAGTGTGCAAACTTGTATTTGTATTACCAGCCATATATGAATGTGCACAGTAGCGTGGGTTCCCATTTGTTAAATCTATTAGCTTGTATGATAGTTTCCTGGCTCAACTTGAAGTTATGCTGAAGAATCTATAAACTGAAATCTGAGCCCTGGGTCCCTTCATTAGGTCATTATTTAAGTATAAATACAAAGTTTTAAAAATTTTAGTAGGAGGGATCTGCGTACATATTTGAGGGTCAGGGCTGCTGTGTTCTAACTTTATCTTACTTCTAACTTGTGCTGTGATTTCAGATGGCTCCATCAACTTTTCTGGGCTTTTACATCTACATCTATAAACAAAAATTAATGCTTGGGTGTAAAACATTGTGACATATCTGAATAAAAGGTGCATGAAACACTATGTATATCTTCTTCAGCTCAGATAGGCACTGCCAATCATATAAAAATAATATAAACTAGAGAACTACTCTAGTTGGAATAGAAATCAATTCCTAAAATGCCATCTTGGATAATATTTAACCTGAAATACAAGCCTTATATAAATTAATTGAATTCTCAGACAGTGTGCTGAATAACACAGTGATTATTAACCATCCTGAATAGGAATATATTTATATAGTGCTTTATACTTTCCAAAACCTCTCCATTTACATCATCTCCTCTCTATCACATACCTCAGCATCACATAAATTATCCCTTCAAATATATCCATCTTGGCAGCCTAAATCAGTTCCCTTGTTTCCTCAGCTTTTGAAACTGATTCCACAAGCCACAGTGAAAATCCATCTCACAACTTTACAGGCTCACCTCATATATACGTTTATGGTGGGGATTGATTTCTGAGGCGATGTTTCCCTAACAGTTAGGCAGGCAGGAAATTCAGTCCTCTAGCAGCTACCCACAGGGAGTAGGGGCTATCTGAGTCTGCCCCAGGTCACCCCAGGAAGGAAGGCAGGGGAAAGCTCTGTCCTGGTCTGGCTGGACCTGACTGTCCTGCAGGATAATCGGTCACATTTATAAGGCTGACAATTTTTGTATGGAATCAAACATTTCCATCTGCATTTCATCTGAAGGCATCAGCTGCCCCTTGCCTTTCTTACCATAAAGACAGATCAAAAGTTCCACCCCAAACTATATTATGTGACACCTGGTGGGGGATCCCTCTTTTCATCCCATGTTAATCTGTCATCAGCACCTGGTAGGGAAGCCAGAGGTCCCCCTGGAAACAAATGCTTACATGACACAATGGGTGGATTTAGCTATTACTCACTGCTGGGTCGCTTGTTTCTTTGTTTGATTTTTCCATTAAGTGAAACCTGCTCACCTCTTACATTCCAGAGCAGCCCCTGGGAAATGCTCAGGTGTCTCAAAAGGGAGACTATCCAGGAGGCACAAATCATCCTAATTTCTTGTCTCCCCCCACCATCATTTCCTTCTTTTACTCCATCTGTCTTGCTTCCTTTTTAAATAATAGTACATACCTACATCATAAAGTTGCAATGGGAGTTGAGTTAGTAAATATAAACCAATTAGAACACACAGTAAATGCTCACAAATATTAGGTAGTTTGGAGGCTCAGTGGTAAAGAACCTGCCTGCCAATGCAGGAGGCATGGGTCTGATCCCTGTGTCAGGAAGATCCCCTAGAGAAGGAAATGGCAACCCACTCCAGTATTCTTGCCTGGGAAATCCTATGGATGGAGGATCCTGGCAGGCTACAGTCCATTGGGTCCCAAAAGAGTCGGGCATGACTTAGCGACTAAACCACATTATTGTAAAATCTATATTAATTTCAGATATCTGCCATAACAAAGTGCAACAAACTAGCCAGTTTAAACCAGCAGAAATGCCTTATCTCTTATTCTGTAGACAGTTAAGTGTGAAATCAAGGTGTTGGTAGAGCCATGCTCCCTTGGAAGTCTCTAGGGGAGAATTCTTCCTTGCCTCTTCCGAGCTTCTCGTGGTCTGTCTCAATCCTTGGTGTTCCTTGGCTAGCAGATGCATCACTCTAATCCTGTCTCACAAGGTGCCCCCATTTCCCTCACAAGGTGTTTTCTCCCCTTGTCTCTGACTTCACAGGTCAGTCTTCTTTAAGGATACCAGTCATATTGGGTTAGTGGCCCACCCTACCCCAGTGCAACTTCAACTTAACTTGAATTACATTTACAGTGACTTTATTTCCCCCATAAAGTCACATTCTGAGGTTCTAGGGGCTAGGACTTCAACAAGTTTTTTGTGTGGGATACAATTCAACCTATATCAATATCCCATGTGCAAACTGACATTCGTACTTACAAATGGCTTGAAGTTGAACTTGTCTGGTCCCTATAGGCAGTCTGATCCTCCTCAGTTCAGTTTAGTCACTCAGTTGTGTCTGACTCTTTGCGACCCCATGAACTGCAGCACGCCAGGCCTCCCTGTCCGTCACCAGCTCCTGGAGTTCACTCAAACTCATGTCCATTGAGTCAGTGATGCCATCCAGCCATCTCATCCTCTGTCTCCCCCTTCTTCTCCTGCTTTCAATCTTTCCCAGCATTAGGGTCTTTTCAAATGAGTCAGCTCTTCCCATCAGGTGGCCAAAGTATTGGAGTTTCAGCTTCAACATCAGTCCTTCCAATGAACACCCAGGGCTGACCTCCTTTAGGATGGACTGGTTGGATCTCCTTGCAGTCCAGGGGACGCTCAAAGAGTCTTCTCCAACACCACAGTTCAAAAGCATCATTCTTTGGTGCTCAGCTTTCTTTGAAGTCCAACTCTCACATACATATATGACTACTTGAAAAACCATAGCCTTGACTAGTCGGACTTTTGTTGGCAAAATAATGTCTCTGCTTTTTAATATGCTGTCTAGGTTGGTCATAAATTACCTTTCAAGGAGTAAGGATCTTTTAATTTAATTGCTGCAGTCACCATCTGCAGTGATTTTGGAGCCCCCCAAAATAAAGTCAGCCACTGTTTCCACTGGTCCCCCCTCTATTTGCCATGAAATGATGGGGCCAGATGCCATGATCTTAGTTTTCTGAATGTTATCTTCCTCAGCTGCTCCCATCTCAGAAGGCAGCACTTCCTTCTATCTCCCTATCCATAGAAACAAAAGTTACATTCCTTTAATTCTTCCTTCTTCTTTGACCCCTTATTGCTATCTATCAGATCCTGCTGGGGCTTCCTCATTTATTTTTCTTCATTATTTTTATCTCTTTGTTACTGAGACCATTTTCCTCCTGCACTACCCAAGCTTCCTAAGTGATCATTTAGCTGTTTCAAGCTAGAACCGCTGTTCTTTCTCAAATCATCTCCAGGATGCCATAAATGATCACTCTAAAGATGAAATCAGATCAGGTCAAGACCTGCTTACAGTACTTACTGAATTTTAACTGCTTTCAAGATTAGGTCCAAATGCATATCCATATCATTACCTGAAAACTCTGTTCATTCCAGCTCTCTCTCTCCTTTACACTTCTCCAAATTCCAGCCATGCTTTGCTACTCAGAGCTCCTTCCTCTACCATGTGCTGCTTCGCTTTCTTCCTGGCCTTTATGTCCCACAATTTTTGCTCCCTGCCTCCTGTTTTTTTTTTTTTTTTAAACCTATCAGACATGAGCTTAAGCATCAAATTCTCATCAAATTCTCACCCAAATCTTTCCTAACTAATCTCTCTTGCACCCTGTGAAAGCTGAATTGGATGCTATTCCTATGAAATCCACAGCACCCCCTAACTTTTACCCAAATTTATATACTCCACTTTGTGTTTTTCCATATACTTGTCTGCTTTCCACACTAGACTGCAAATTTCTGGAGGACAGAGCCTGAGGATTATGCAACATTGTATTATCGCGCCCCCATCAGCGCATCGATTCTTTAATTTACAAATACTTGCTCAACCCCTGCTCTGTGCCAGTAACTATTTACACCTCAGGAATATGAACGAAGAACAAGACAGAAGTTGTCCTTGTTTTGCAAAACTTAATGTTCTGTGAATAAAATCCTATAACTTGGATGCAAATTACTACCTGCCATTCAAGTTATAGGATGCAAGGAAAGAGTATCATGCCCCAGGGCGGTGACAGTATGAAGGAGAGAAGTTAGGCAGCCTAGATGAATAATTAGAAGTAGGAAAAAGAGAACTGGGTGACTGCAGTAGGAAGGACTCAAGAATAAGTGAGAGATTTCTGACCTGGATGCATTTTGATGAATTCATTGAAATAAAGATTATATAAAGTTTAGATTTGGAACACATAGAGAAATTATGGTGCAATTCTGAAAGTGAGGTTGGTACCCACATAACGTCCTGGAGGATTTTGCAGGAGACAGCTGTATATGGACCTATTGCTTAAGGAAAAAATGTGGACTGAAGATATTGATGTGCCCTCTTATTTACACTTCTGTACAGGTTCTCATCACTGACTGTATATTAAAACCACCAAAGGATCATTTTTTAAAAATCCAAAAGCTATGCCTGGTCCTTATTGCCATGGATTCTTCTTTAATTGGTCCCAGGTATAAGTATTTCTTAACAGTTCCCCAAAGAATTTGAAAATGGAGCCCCAGCTTTAAACTACTGCTCTATTTTATATATATATATATATATATATATATATATATATATATATA
>SJYR01004936.1:21708-32684 GCA_006410655.1 Kobus ellipsiprymnus
ATATATATATATATATATATATAAATTTCCATTATCCATATCATGACAATAAAAGAGACCCTGAACAATTTGACTCAAGCCTTTCACTCTCTTCTCTTGACACTTCACACATCATTTACGCTGGTCTCCTTCTTCCCCAAATAAGTCAAGGAGTGCCACACCTCCTTGCCTTACTTGTGTTCCTTCCTCTGCTCAAATCCTCATCCTGGTCACTTTTGCTGAATTCCTATTAACTCCTCAAGGTCCAGTTGATATGTCACCTCCTCTGTGAAGCCTTACCAACCCCCTTCTAGATACCGAATTAATCTCCCACACTTATCACATCATATCATAATTATTTGATTGCATTTTAGCTGGATCATTAGAAAGACAGTATTGTGCATTCATGGAAATGTCAGTGAAAGAAGGAAAAATGAAGAGCATAATTAGAAGGCTGTTTCCTTCATGTTGAAAAAAAGGCAACTTACATTTGCATAGTATTTTCATAGACATTTTATTTAATCCCACAGCACCTTGTGGATTAGTCAGGGAGAGCATTATTTCTCCCATCAATATTAGTGATTCTCCACTCTACTTTTCTAAAATAACATTTTTTTAAAAAGACCTCAAGTGAGTTTGCTCCATTTATTTTCCCACTTATTTTACTATGCTACAAATTATATTTTGAAACAAGCTGATGGAGGACTTTTTAATTTGAATCAAATTTGCTCACATACTGTGCTGACTCTTTTGTCCTTGTGAATATTGGTCTACTCTCAATCCCTCTGTTTTCTGAAAGGAGAGCTGCCTGGGTTGACAATATCAAAGAGCACTCTTACCCTTTGGCTTGGGCATATAGGAGCACAGGGGGTACTATCAAAGGAATGCAAGGTGGTGGAGTAGTGTAGGGTTGCCAAGGATGAGTGTATCCCTCAACTAAAGGCTGTTGATCCCCTTCAAGGCAGCCCTCACCCCCAACCCTCCTGTAACTTTCCTTCCCATTTACCCCTCAGGCCTTGGTTGGTATTTAAAGCACTATTACTAGTTACAAGTTATTACTTGTAAAGTATACAAGTTACAGGCGCTGTATTACCTTTTGCACCTCTTCCCCTAGGTCCTAGACACATTTTGCTAAATAGTTCCTTTATTGAACTTTTAAAATTATTTTGAGTGTGTCATTTGCATTAGAATGGTGCCTCATGTTATTCCACATTTATACTGGTTTGAATCAATGGTTTTTCAGATAGAAGACATGATTTTATGTTTCAGAAGATGTGTGGTTTTAATCTGGCATCTGCTAATGTTTAATACCATAAATTATGATGGCTCTTTGTAAAAAATGCCATTGAACAGTTACTGGATAGTTTTATGAGATACATTTTAGGTGATTAATAAAACATCATCACAATCTGACACAAGTTTGTGCTTTTTAAACATTGCTGCTGCTGCTAAGTTGCCTCAGTCATGTCCAACTCTCTGCGACCCCATAGACGGAAGCCCACCAGTCTCCCCTGTCCCTGGGATTCTCAAGGCAAGAACACTGGAGTGGGTTGCCATCTCCTTCTCCAATGCATGAAAGGGAAAAGTGAAAGTGAAGTCACTCAGTCGTGTCCGACTCTTAGCAACCCCATGGACTACAGCCTACTAGGCTCCTCTGTAGGATTTTCCAGACAAGAGTACTGGAATGGGTTGCTCTTGCCTTCTCCGTTTAAACACTAGATAAACCTTAAGATGTATTATCTTCCATTATAACATAGTTTTCCGCCTGCAATACAGGAGACCTCAGTTCAATTCCTGGGTTGGGGGAACAGCCCCTGAAGAAGGGATAGGCTACCCATTCCAGTATTCTTGAGCTTCCCTGATGGCTTAGGTGATAAAGAATCTGCCTGCAATGTGGGAGACCTGGGTTCAATTCCTGGGTTGGGAAAATCCCCTGGAGGAGGGCATGGCAACCCACTCTAGTATTCTTGCCTGGAGAATCCCCATGGACAGAGGAACCTGGCAGGCTGCAATACATGGGTTCGCAAAGAGTCAGACATGACTAAGCACATCATCCAACACTGAAAACATATAATTGTTGTTTCACAACACTTTTCTCTTTCCATTCTCATTCCCAGGAAATATTTCTTTCATACTGGAAAAAATCCATTTATTCTTTCACCGATTCATTTATTTTTCAGTCCATTATTTTGAGTCAATGCTGTGCTAAGCACAGGAATGTAGAGCTGCCAACTAAAATCAGCAGTTCTTAATCTCCTAGATCATACAGTGTAGTATAAAGGCTATGCAATGTGCTGAAATTCTAAGGGTTATCAGAACAATTTTTGACATACAAATGTCACATATATTTATATGTTGTAAATGAGGGCTTATCAAAGGGAAAACCAAAGCCTATCAATGGTAAGTAATTGAGTTAACCAGATGATTTCTTCAATTTATAGAACCTCCTATTATATTCAGACAGTTTAAATGTATTTAGAGAATTTACTTCCCTGGTGGCTCAGAGGTTAAAGGTCTGCCTCCAGTGCGGGAGACCCGGGTTCGATCCCTGGGTTGGGAAGATCCCCTGGAGAAGGAAATGGTAACCCACTCCAGTTTTCTTGCCTGGAGAATCCCATGGACGGAGAAGCCTGGTAGGCTACAGTCCACAAGCAAAGAGTCGGACACGACTGAGCGACTTCACACACTCACACACACACACACAGTCAATTCAAGAGTAGTCAGAGCCAAATTAACACAACTAAAATGTATATCTGAGCTGATAAGAGCACTGGCTATGGAATAAGAAGCATCTCATCTTGCCTCTAGCTCTGTGACCATAACCAGATAGCCAACATTTCAAACCTGTTTTCTTCTCTATAAAATAGGGACATTAATGTACCTTTCCCAAGGATTTTTTGAGGTACTGAAAGAATTATTGCATACACAACTTAGCTTAGAGATTAAGGGTAAAACAAAAATAATAGTCAACTCATCTGATTAACCATTGCTCTCCATTCCTTCTGTGAGAACCAGTGACTTTTGCCCACAGCATGGTGAAAGCTTATGCTGATAGGTTACCAGCTGGGATGCACACAACAGTTGAGTGAATGTCCACTAAGAATGTTATATTTATCCTCAAGTCCATTAATTTTCAGTGTATGGTGTTATTGTGCCTGCACGTGCAGTCACGAAGTTGTGTCCAACTCTTTTGCGACCCCATGGACTGTAGCCATGGTTTGCCTTTTCTTCCTGCAGGTGATATTTCCAACCCGGGGACGGAACCTGGGTGTCCTGCATCTCTGGCATTGGCAGGCAGATTCTTTACCACCGCATCACCTGGGAAGCCCATATAGTGTTATTATAAAGATATAATTTCATATGGTAAACTAGTGAAATATGAGCACAGAAAGAGAGCTAGTTCTATTAAAACATTCTGCAGATATTGGAAAGAATTATTCAGTTGTTTACAAAAATACTATGTGAATGTGAATGAAAAAAAATAGCTCGAAAAGAATTTTGGAAGCAGTCTGACTTACAAGTTCTCACTTCAATTAAAAAAAAAAACAACCTAAAAATTATTTGCCTTATGGGTGTAATTTTTTTAAAGAAGACAATGCAGAGCCAATCAAAGATTTATACTAAAAGTCTAAACAGTGCATTGAAGATAGGCAAACAAACTTACATTTACATTTTAAGTTAAAATAAGTATTTAACATTTTTGTGTTTTCTTTAAAAAGTTTTTCTCTTTAACTGATTTTTCTCGACTAACCTCTCAGATACCACCCCCAGTTTCACTGGAGCAGAAAATGTCCACTGTACTATGTATTTGATCCTTACTGTGTATTAATATCAATACTGGGCTTCCCAGGTGGTTCAGTGGTAAAGAATCCACCCACCAATGCAGGAGACGTGGGTTTGACCCCTGGATTGAGACGATCCCCTGGAGAAGGAAATGGCAACACACTCTAGTATTCTTGCCTGGAAAATTCCATGGACAGAGGAGTCAGGCAGGCTATAGTACATGGGCTTGCAAGGAGTCAGACACGACAGCACACACACATGCTGATGTATCAATCCTACTTTATAAACCATGCCATTTTCCACCAAATCCAGTCCCTCCTTTTTCTGAGTACACAACTATACCATACACATTTTCTAGGCTCCCTTGCTCTTTGGTGTAGTCACAAGACTAGATCCTGCCTCCTTCCTTACCACCAGCCAGATACAGAAGACGAGGCTCCAAGGAAAGATGGAGTCACAGGATGGAAAGAGCCTGAATCATGACATGAAGGAAAGCCACCTATTAACCAGAAGTACATGTATTTGTTCTATTTATTTATCAAGCAAGTATTTCTTGAGAATCCACCACATGTCAGATACTTTTCAAGGTGCTGGGCATATATTAGTAACCCAAATAGATAGTCTTTATACTCATGGAGCCAGCTGTACAGGTCTCCATAGGCCTGACAGCCGTAAACTCCATTCCCCTCAAACTATCCCTGAGCTATTTCTAAGAGTTCTCAGAAGACTGCTTTTCCAACATCTGTGGCCATAATTACCAGTCACAAATACATTGTTTAATATGACCCAGTAATCCTATGCAAAAGTTTACAAAAGTCATGCTGCTGCTGCTGCTGCTAAGTCACTTCAGTCGTGTCCGACTCTGTGCCACCCCATAGACGGCAGCCCACCAGGCTCCGCCATCCCTGGGATTCTCCAGGCAACACTGGAGTGGGTTGCCATTTCCTTCTCCAATGCAGGAAAGTGAAAAGTGAAAGTGAAGTCACTCAGTCGTGCCCAACCCTCAACGACCCCATGGACTGCAGCCTTCCAGGCTCCTCCGTGCATGGGATGTTCCAGGCAAGAGTACTGGAGTGGGGTGCCATTGCCTTCTCCGATATATTTATGTTTAATACATACTGTGTATTCTGATATTTTCTATTTTAATCTAGTCTAGTCCATTTGAGCCTAGTCTATTCTGTTTCATTTTTTGAATGGTAGTGTCACCTAAGAAACTGATTTCACTCCCCAAGAATACACAGCAGGCTATAGTTTGAAAAGTATTATCCAAGAAGTCTGTCTCTCATGGGCCCAGGTTCTGGCTTTCCCCTCATGACTTCGCACTGCTTACTTTTCTGACATTGCCCTTCCCTACTGAGATTCTCTCTATATTATGCACAGATTTCTCTTTCATGTAATTGTATTAAAAATCCCACCTTAAAAAGGATACATCATCCCTTACCTACCTTTCTGAACACAGACAGCTGTTTCATAATCTTTCCTAACACAATAGCCCCAGGAATTACTATTTGACAAGATTTAACTAAAGGATTACTTTTGACAAAAGTCTACTAAAGGCTTGAGGAAAAGGAAAGCAAAAATATTAGAAATGGCAATTCTAGTGAACTACTGAGGATGCAATAACAGTATGTCTGGGATTTCTCCTGATTGGGAGTAGAGGGCTTGGCTAGCATAGAGATGAAACAAGAGTGGCTGTGAGGAAAATGGTAAAACTGAGTGACAGGTGCAGTGGAAATACATTATGTTATGCTTCTGTGTGTGTATATGAAATGGTCCTGATAAGTGGTTAAAAAAAAAGACAGAAAATGAAAAGAAAAGAGGGATGGAGGGAAAGAGGAAAAGATAAATAGGAAGAACGGTAGAAAGAGAAGGAGGGAGAGAAAGAGGAGTTAGGGAAGGAAGGAGGAAAGGAAGGGAGGGAGAGAGGAAGGGAAATGACTACTCATAACCTATACCCCAAATTTTATCTCAGAGCACTTAACAGAGTCAGCTCCCTATAGCTTCCGCGTGGCAGGATCTAAGATTCCTGGCTCTGAAAATACGTACTTGTCCCACATCTGCATATTTAAAGGGATTATCAGCTTTACCAGATAAAGGGAATTCTTGTTCAAAGATGGAGACTGCCGATAACTTTATGGATGGACAATTTTTTTCAGCTTTGAAATCTCCAAGGTCTGTTTTCCATAGACATATTCACACAGATATATGCAACAGCTGTTTCTCGTGTACACAAATTCTCTTTAAATCTTCTCTGAAAGAAGCTATTATTTCCTGTTCCCCTAGTTAGGAGATCATAAAGAGGAGCATCATGTGTTTTGCCATCTACCCACTACTATTTTCAGACCATTGTCCAAGCAATACTTCCTAAAAACCTTTTCTCTATTTATACACTCTCTGTATCCTCAGTACTATCCATTTTGACCTATAGGACATTTCCTCCTTTAGGAAGATTGTAGAATCTGATTAATTACTATGGTGCATGCGTGCTAGCTGTCGCTTCAGTTGTGTCCCACTCTTTGAGACCCTATGAACTGTAGCCTACCTAGTTCCTCTATTCGTGGGATTCTTCCAGCATGAATACTGGAGTGGGCTGGCATGCCCTCCTCCAGGGGCTCTTCCTGACCCAGGGTTTGAACCCAAGTCTTTTATGTCTCCTGCACTGGCTGGTGAGTTCTTTACACTAGCACCACCTGCGAAGCACCTATTACTATGGTAGATTATATTATATTCAACAAGATTGGTATCTGGGCTTCAGTTCTGAGGTCTAGGAAACGCTAACTAGGATCTATATATAATTGTTCCCAAATCTGTTCCAGTGATCAAAGTACTTTTGTATTTTCGAAGCAAGTAGGAACTATACCGCTGGGCTTGTTCACCCTTAGGTGTTATGATATCTGTCTGACAGTCTCCAGTTGAGACCTCAGTCCAGCAGACCCTTCAGAACTCTAGTCCTGAGAATGACTTGACTGGTAGGATCAGTCACAGACCTGGGCAGCTGTGCCACTTTTGTCAGTCACCAGGCAGTGATACTTGCTCTCGTCTCCCGCCTCACATGGGATAATCCCTATTAGATCACAAGACCTGAATTTGTAGAGACTCCTTTCTATAAGCCACGTCCTCACTTTCTGATTACATTTCTGTTTCTGATCACAGAGATGTTCATCTTGTCCATGCATGTGACTATTTCTTTTTTGAAATATTTCATCTATTAATATTTGATGTTTAGAAGGGTATGTGTTGGAGAGCAAGTTGGTTTACATATTTTTTGTGTATGAACTCACAAGCCACCTGCATTAAAATCTTATATTCATTTTTATAGTCAAGCCAAACCATGGCCCCTTTATTTCCCATGTGTCCTTCTTAATTTCTTGCCTTACTGTCTTGCTCGTCTCTTTTCCAAAAGGTCCTTCCCTGTGTTACTCTGTTCAAATCCTACAAACTTTTTCCTACTCAACCCTCAAGTCAGTTCTTTCAGAAAGTATTCCTTGTTCTTATGATCCAGAAGTCATGATCCTAGCCCTAACTGCAAATAACATATCGTCTCTCTGTCTCTTTGAGAATGTTTTCAATGTTCTTTCAATAAATTTTTAGGAGCCCATATTGGGTCCATATCTATACTTGGCTCTGCACCTAGTAGAGGTGTAACTCATTATTTGATGTCTTGTACGTTGTACCCATTCAGGCACATGACTTATTTATCCTATTGAAATATAAGCTCCTTGAAGCCAAAAGGTCTATTTCAGTCATCCTTTTCTCTCCAATGAACTTTTGTGCCAAATTAATGCTCATTGAACTGATATAAATTCAATAAAGGAATAAATTCACGAATGAATCAAATGACGTATTCTGGGTCCCAATAGACTGAACTAACTTAGAGTGCCTGACCATACATTATACATTCTTTTGTTATCAGAATCTAGAAAAATGGTCTGTTATATAGTTACATTCAATAAATAATTGTGGAGGATGATAATGGTGATATTTTGAACCTTATTTTAGTTAACCAATCAAGCTGTGCAGATAACATTGCAATGTAAATATACACTTTAAAATCATCTTATTAGAATATTTCATATTCAAAATTATTAAGTAAAAAAATACTTTTTTCCATCTGGTTCTCACATTACTAGAACAACTTTTCTCCTTTCCCTCTTTTTTATAATGTTAAATTTTATTTTGTAAGAACCCCTTCAGGATTTTAATCAACCTTTCTTTCCCTCACTGTGTTAAATTATTTCTTATTTCATCTTTGCCTCTATGTAAAGGACTTCAGAAAATTATTTGAAGATTATATCACTATTTTTCATCTAATCAGATTTAAGCACTTATGATGAAGCAAATTCAAGTATCTTTTTTCTAAATTCTCATGTTGTTTACTTTAATATTTTCCCATGTAGTTTTCCTCTCATTACTCTAGCTATGGGATTAGATGGAAAGGTGACGGCTGGTTTTAAACAACACCTGTTTAAACCCCAGATAAAAAGGGTTTTCAGTTAGAATCACATTCTTTTAAGATATCTAAGTATACTTTATTTCTGTTGCTAGTAATACTTAGAAAAACCAATTTATATTTTGGTGTTCTTGATTTCTTCACACTATATGCAGATCTCAAAAATTGCACACAACATGAAAATTTCCAGAAATTCTCAGATTCAAGACTACTGATTAAATACTTTTCAGAGAATGGGGATTTTATAGTGTGAGAGGACTATGTGGGTGAGATAATTGATACAGTTATCTTCATCTTTACAACACACTGCTTCCAACCTCATTGCCTTTCATTCTTGCAGCTTCCCTGACACCAAAGCACTTACCATTTGTTCAGTCAAAATTTAATAAAGGGAGAAAACTGCTATGTTATTTTCCCAAATGTTTACTGTGTGCATTTTTCATTTGCCAATGTTTTGATTGGCAGTTTTATATAACCCTGGATTTTAATTTTATATGAAATTTTATGGGAAGTATATTTTAGAAGTCATAATCAAAAATGACTACAGCTCCCCTCTCTGTGTTTTTCTAAGGAAGCTTTGTTTCCCCAAGTTGAATTTCATAGTCCGGTGACCCAGTAAGAAGATATGCATTTACAGGTGCAATCTCTTTTGCTACTTGTAGAAATAAATAAATAACTGCAAACCCCTTTAAACTTTACTTTGGTGGAAATAGTTAGATACTGCCTGTTACATTTTTATAAGATTCCTAAAATCTCCTGAGTGACTTCCTATTTTGGTGGTTTTTTTTTTTTTTTTTTTTTTGAACAACTTGTGACTAAAGAGTTTTGAGCCATGGAGGCAATGGTCATAAAATAAATGAACTATTTTTATTATTGACCTTTATTATTATCCTCAAGACTTTTTGTCTTATGTTCTTCAGGCCCTAGCTACTTCAAGTATGGTCCATGGACTGCAGCATCCCTATCACTTGGCAACTTGTAACAAGAGCAGAATCTCAAGCTCCAAAATAGACCTTCTGAATGAGAATCTGCATTTTCAATCAAAACTACAGTGAGTCATTACCTCACTAATCAAATGGCCATCATTAAAAAGTTTAAAATAACATATGCTGAAGAGAGTGTGAAGAAAAAGAAATCCTCCTACACTGTTGGCAGAAATGTAAATGGGTACAGCTATTATGGAAACAGTATGGAGGTTCCTTAAAAAACTAAAAATAGAGTTATCATATGATCCAGCAATCCCACTCCTGGGCATATGTGTGGAGAAAGCTCTAATTTGAAAAGACACATGTACCTTAATGTTCACTATAGCACTATTTACAATAGCCAGGATATGTAAGCAACATGAATGTCCATTGACAGAGGAATAGATAAAGAAGATTTAGTACATATGGAATATTACGCAGCCATGACACAGGAAGGAAATAATGCCATCTGCAGCAACAGAGATGGACCGAAATATTAACACACCAAGTGAAATAAGTCAGAAAGACAAAAACATACACCATATGATATCACTTATGTGTGGTTTCCACAGTGGCTCAGTAGTAAAAATAAAACCAACCTACCAAAGCAGGAAATGCAGGTTTGATCCTTGAGTTGGGAAGATCCCCTGGAGAAGGAAATGGCATCCCACTCCAGTATTCTTACAGTCCATGGGGTCACAAAGAGTCTGACGCAACTTAGTGACAAAACAGCAACAACAACACCTACATGTAGAATCTAAAAGATGACACACATGAACTATCTATAAAACAGAAGAGACTCGCAGACATACAGGACTGACAAGATTGCCAAGGGGTGAGGGAGGAAGGGATGGAATGGGAGCTTGGATTATCAGTGCAAACTATTATCTATGTATATAACTGAATCACTTTTCTGTATAGCAAAAACTAACACAACATTGTAAACCAACTATATTTTGCAACAAAATACATTTTTTAAAAAAGAATCAGCATTTCAACTAAAGTTCAGATAATTAATATGTCTTTATATGCCAGCAAATTTGGAAAACTCGGCAGTGGCCACAGGACAGGAAAAGGTCAGTTTTAATTCTAATCCCAAAGAAAGGCAATGCCCAAGAATGTTCAAACTACCACACAATTGCACTCATCTCACAGGCTGGTAAAGTAATGCTCAAAATTCTCAAGCCAGGCTTCAGCAATACATGAACCATGAACTTCCAGATGTTCAAGCTGGTTTTAGAAAAGGCAGAGGAACCAGAGATCAAATTGCCAACATCCACTGGATCATGGAAAAAGCAAGAGAGTTCCAGAAAAACATCTATTTCTGCTTTATTGACTATGCCAAAGTCTTTGACTGTGTGGATCACAATAAACTGTGGAAAATTCTGAGAGAGATGGGAATACCAGACCACCTGACCTGCCTCTTGAGAAACCTATATACAGGTCAGGAAGCAACAGTTAGAACTGGACATGGAACAACAGACTGGTTCCAAAAAGGAAAAGGAGTACATCAAGGCTGTATATTGTCACCCTGCTTATTTAACTTATATGCAAAGTACATCATGAGAAACGCTGGGCTGGAGAAGCACAAGCTGCAATCAAGATTGACGGGAGAAATATCAATAACCTCAGATATGCAGATGACACCATCCTTATGGCAGAAAGCGAAGAGGAACTAAAAAGCCTTTTGATGAAAGTGAAAGAGGTGAGTGAAAAAGTTGGCTTAAAGCTCAACATTCAGAAAACAAAGATCATGGCATCTGGTCCCATCACTTCATGGCAAATAGATGGAGAAACAG
>SJYR01004936.1:33146-48844 GCA_006410655.1 Kobus ellipsiprymnus
GATGCCATGATCTTAGTTTTCTGAATGTTGAGGTTTAAGCCAACTTATTCACTCTCCTCTTTCACTTTCATCAAGAAGCTCTTTAGTTCTTCTTCACTTTCTGCCATAAGGGTGGTGTCATCTGCATATCTGAGGTTGCTGCTAAGTCACTTCAGTCATGTCTGACTCTGTGCGACTCCATAGACAGCAGCCCACCAGGCTTCCCCATCCCTGGGATTCTCTAGGCAAGAACACTGGAGCGGGTTGCCCTTTCCTTCTCCAATGCATGAAAGGGAAAAGTCAAAGTGAAGTCGCTTAGTCATGTCCAACTCTTAGCGACCCCATGGACCAGGCTCCTCCGTCCATGTGATTTTTCAGGCAAGAGTACTGGAGTGGGGTGTCATTGCCTTCTCCAACTAATTCACTAGTTTAGTATGCAATAAAATAACAGAGGCTTTGAATAAGTTAAACTGGCTAGTAACAACTAATCAGTTTTCTTCAGTGATCACTGTTCCTCTACATAGGCAGGATAGTTATTCTTAGGCAAACATTATTCACAACAGAGCACTGTCATTGAATATCATTGTTTCCTTTAATTTTATTGTTCTTCTGGTTAATCAATTTTCTTCAGTGATTACTGTTCTTCTGCATAGGCAGGATAATTAATTCATGGATGGTCTTTCTGGTCTATCTTCAACTGTTCTTACAGTACATAATCAATTAGGGACATCTTTTTACAGATAGATGAAGAGAACACAGGTAGCATTACATAAGTTGAGTTTGTTAAATCTATTTGTTATGACAGGGGATTCCTGACACAAAAATTGCTCACTGTACACTGAACCCCAGAGAACTGATGAAACAAGACGGCTGATGTTAGGAGGTATACGGGAGTGGGGTAGGGTGAGAAGTCATGGATAAATTAAAAACTGGCAAGTATCTGCTGAAGCAGAGCCACTTTTTAGGGGGCATAAGAAAAACTGATAAGTCACCATTTCGGTCTCTTTAGAGAAATCCATTTGTTGTTAAGAACTTAAGACCATTTACTACTATTCATGCTGCAAAATGCAGTAGTCACACTATTTCCAAAATGATCCTAAAAAACTGTAGTGCAAAAGAAACCTAAGAAAATAAATAATTAAAACCATCAACATTTTTCAAAGAAATGGGCTCAAAACAGTGACTTTTACAAAAAATGTGAATTTGTTTTAAATGAAAAAAGAATTCTCTCTATGAAAGATCAAAGACTCATTTCACATTAACGTATACTGGATTAATGACTTGATTGCTGCTGCTGCTGCTGCTGCTGCTAAGTCGTTTCAGTCGTGTCTGACTCTGTGCGACCCCATAGATGGCAGCCCACCAGGCTCCCCCGTCCCTGGGATTCTCCAGGCAAGAACACTGGAGTGGGTTGACATTTCCGTCTCCAACGCATGAAAGTGAAAAGTGAAAGTGAAGTCACTGAGTCGTGTCCAACTCTCAGCGACCCCATGGATTGCAGCCTACCAGGCTCCTCCATCCATGGGATTTTCCAGGCAAGAGTACTGGAGTGGGGTGCCATTGCCTTCTCCGAATGACTTGATTAATAGTGTACAAATAAGGGTTGTAGACTTTTAAAATTAGGTCTGAGCAATCAATATAAATACTGATGGGGGGAGTGTTTTGTATCCCAAACTCCAGTACTCCAGCTTTGTGTCCTGTCCTGCTATTATAATTTGTAAAAATCTTAATAACACAGTGATTCAAGTTTTCATAACTTCAGTGATGTGCTAGAGGACAATGCATCTTGGTTTGAAGAATTTGTTGTATCTGAAGGCCAGAATAGTACTCGACCATGGTGATTAAATACATAAAATGATGGGTGATTCCTTAGTGTGTCAAATGTCTTATTTTTTAGTTCTGAAGTGGCATCCATGTCTTTAAACTCCCCTGCATTGTGAACTATACCATAACAGGTAACTGCAAAGGCCAGAAGTGTCTGAAGAACTATGTCTATTGGCAGTGATTCATCTTCGTCTTCTGAGGTTATGTGGTTATTATTATGAATGTCAATAATAACACTGATGGAAACAAAAATGAGCTTAAAAGCTAGTCAGTTATTCAGGCATTAATAAATCTTATTGGGCTTTCCATAGACTATGATGTTGCTTTAATTCATTTCTTTCTTCATGTAGTTAATTTTTTCTCCTTCTCTCATTGCACTGTCACTTTCTCCTTAAGTTTCACCACTCCGAGTGAGTCTTTCTTCTCACTCCTTTTACTACTTATGCAATTATATAATTCTTCTACTCACAGCTCTCTCCCTTGTTGAGGCACATTCCTCTTTCTTGTTTTTCTATCTTTGCTTTGTTTTAGTATTTTCCCAACCTTGTTTCTGCTTTTTTATTCCTGCTACATATTATCCCATCTCACATTTGCAGTCTTTTATATTGTCTTATTCAGTCCATTTAGATTTACAGTACATAATGATACATCTAGTTTTATATTTACTATCTATCATCTATTTGCTTTCTAATGAACTTGTTTTATCCTGCTATTTGTTACTCTTTGGTAGTAATAAAATTGCTTAAAATTGTATTTCCACACTGCAACTTCAGAGTTTTAATAATGTTTTAGTGGTTAGCTGAGACTGTAACATGTATTTTAGATTTACTGAAGTCTTATACAAATTAATAATAACAAATTTTTAGTTTTAATCTTACAAAATGATTTTATCACTTTCATGATAATGCTAAAATTTTAGAACACTTTAACTCCATTTAATTTTCTCAACTTTATGTTGTTATTGTCTTATATTTAACTCTACATATATTTAAAATTCTCAGACATCAGTTCAGTTCAGTTCAGTCTCTCAGTCGTGTCCAGCTCTTTGCGACCCCATGAATCGTAGCACACCAGGCCTCCCTGTCCATCACCAACTCCTGGAGTTCACTCAGACTCATGTCTATCAAGTCAGTAATGCCATCCAGCCATCTCATCCTCTGTCGTCCCCTTCTCCTAATCCCTCCCAGCATCAGGGTCTTTTCCAATGAGTCAGCTCTTTGCATGAGGTGACCAAAGTACTGGAGTTTCAGCTTCAGCATCATTCCCTCCAAAGAAATCCCAGGGCTGATCTCCCTTAGGATGGACTGGTTGGATCTCCTTGCAGTCCAAGGGATCTCAGACACACTATTATTTTTTTCACACATCGTTATGTCCATACATTGTTTTATAAATTGTTATTTTCAGTCAGCATCCATTTATATTTACTGACACATTTACCTTTTGGGTTGGTTTCCATTTCTCGGCGCAATTTTAATATTTTCCCTAGACATACACTTCTGGGTTGACAGTTTGCTCAGCATTTTGTGATGTCATTCCATTGCCTTTTGTTTTCATCATTTCTGTTGATAAGTCAGCTGTCCATTTTCTTTCCACTCTGTTTCAGGTAATCTATGGTTTTTCTTCTCTGGCTTTTCTTAATGTTTTCTTTTTCTAGTTCATTTAAAAGTATCTTACTCTATGTTTCTTGCTGAGTTTTTGCTTGTATTTTTCAGGCTTTAGACTTATGGAATTTTTTGAATCTGTAGATGGATATATTTTGTCAGTTTGAAAAAACTCTTAGCATTATTTCTCCAAATTTTGCTTCTGCCTCTCCTTTCTTTCCATTATATCTGGGACTCCAATAATATACATGGAAAATATTTTAATTTTTTCACATAAGTCAAAAAATTGCAGAGGGAACATTTGTTCCTGGATAGGTTTAAATCTGCAACAGAAATGTGCAGCTACAAAGGATGATTAGGAAAACTTGATACAATTCAGAAATCATCAGTTTAAGAGTACTGATGAACTGCTGAAGTGATGAAAATGAGAAACTAATATCAAAAACTAGAACCTTAGAAAAGTGAGATGACATCTGCTACTATCTTTACTCAGTATTTTCAGATTCTTGATGTGGGCAAATGGCTGAGAATCCAGAGTTAGAATGTTCCACTTTTCACACATCTTACAGGTTGCTAAAGAAAAAGTTAATTTTTTAGGAGCATGGTCAGATTTAAAGTCTTTATTTCTTATCTCTTTTTATACATGCATGCATGGCAAGTCACTTCAGTCATGTCCAACTCTTTTCAACATTATCAACTGTAGCTTGCCAGACTCCTCTGTCCATGGGGATTCTCCAGGCAAGAATACTGGAGTGGTTTGCCATGCCCTCCTCCAGGGGATCTTTTCGACCTAGAAACTGAACCTATATTTCTGATATCTCCTGCATTGGCAGGCAGATTCTTTACTACTAGTGCCACATATTTGTACATAATGTAGTACAAATAAATTTGACTTTAAATTTCAATAAATCTGCTTTTGAATCCTGGGCTCATTATTAAATGTTTGACCCAGAACACATTAAATATTTTCTCTGAAAATGTTTCTACATGTTTAAAATAGGAATAATAACAGTACTAAACATTTTGAATTGTGATGAATAGCAATAATTGAAATAAAGATGTTTAGTACAAAATAGGCATTTGAAGTGGCAAGCATTCTTATAAAATGACTAATTTACCCTTTACATAATTGATGAAAAGGTGCTAGGTGCTTTAAAAATAATGCAGTTCATTGTGCTGAATCATAAACCTCTGACTGATATCCTGTAGTAATGACTTAAGTGTGAACTGATAGGTGGGAATATTGTAATCTGTTCTCTTCATGACCAAACTTGTCATCTTTCTGAGCTCTTATCCTAAGATGTGAGTGTGATTCTATAAGAAGGCAAGTGCTCAGACACATCTTTGTTCTCATCTCACCTTTCCAGCTTTTTTGGTCTCTTATAAACTCATGGTGACTCCAAGACAAACAACTTTATTGGAAAGATGGAACTGTTGTTTCTGTAGGCCTGTGTGCTACACGTTAGGTATAACATGTAATGTTTGGGATGTGTATGTGCATTGCTATTTATTAAACATTTACTATGTGCCATACACCAGTGCAATTATTTTACATGTGTTAGTACCTTTAATCCTCATAATAGTGCTCTGGGATGGGTACTATTGTTATCCTTATTGTGTAAATGAAAAAACTAAGGTAGATATTTTCAATAATTTTTACAGTATTTCACAGCTGTGAAATGGCAGAGCCAGCATAACAACACTGATTTTCTGGTTCTTAATTATGATATAATAATGCCTCTCACAATTATTACTATATTCACTATAAACATTGCCTTAGAGTTTGGAATCCTGGCTGGTTAAAATCAGTAGTCATTAAGGGCAGAAAAAGGAATGTGTGTAGTTTTTGTTATAACTAAACTTTGGAAATTCGTTGTCTTATAAATTATACTGAATTTAAATAAAATTCATTGGGTAAACCACTGCTATTCTTTAAAAACTATATTGCAACTAATCTCAATGTCAGTTAAGTACATCTATCCCCCAAATGTACATAAAAATATCCACTGGAGAATTCTCATCATAATCTGATATTTTTAAGTGCTTATAGTCAGCTCTACATTTGTGGGTCTTCTGGTTTTATTATGAAATGTTTGCCTGGATCTATTCCTTCAATAGTAAATACAGAAAATGGGTTATTATAAGAGAACAGTTCCTTGAAATTATGCAATTCTAATTCACTCTCTTATTCATACTAAATCATAATATTGGTAGGGAATGTTCTTGCATATCTGCTACATTCATCATTTACTTAACCAAAAAATCTCACAGATACACTACAGAAAGTTTTAACAGGGTATGTACACTTTTAAAAAATATGTCATAATAAAAATTTTTTTGAAATAAGACATCAGCCGCATAAAATATCAAATCTAAAATTGTCAGCAAGTATTCTAAATTCATGAGTAGAATAGACAGTCTATTTATTCATTATGCATTTCCAACCCTATTATTTTCACCTTAATCTCTAATGGGAGAGCCATCAGAGCACAGGCAAAACTAACCTGAAATCAAGACTAGCTCATAGTTTGGAACATTTGTTGGAACATAAAGATTCAGAATACAGATGTCACTTACCCAATGGCCTTTCCCAAACCTATCTGTTCAATGTATTATATACAAACAAACAGGTCTTTTGAGAAGTGTACAGATGGAATCCGTGGACCATATTTCTGTGTTTCTGCATTATATTTGTAGCATTCTAAGACCACCTTACCTGCCTCCTGAGAAACCTGTATGCAGGTCAAAAAGCAACAGTTAGAACCGGACATGGGACGACAGACTGGTTCCAAATTGGGAAAGGAGTATGTCAAGGCTGTACACTGTCACCTTGCTTATTTAACTTATATGCAGAATACATTATGTGAAATGCCAAACTGGATGAAGCACAAGCTGGAATCAAGATTGCCAGGAGAAATATCAATAACCTCAGATATGCAGATGTCATTACCCTTATGGCAGAAAGTGACAAAGAACTAAAGAGCCTCTTGATGAAAGTGAAAGAGGAGAGTGCAAGGGTTGGCTTAAAACTCAACATTAAAAACGCGAGGATCATGGCATCCGGTCCCATCAGTGCATAGCAAATAGATGGGGAAACAATGGAAACAGTGACAGACTTTATTTTCTTTGGCTCGAAAATCACTGCAGATGGTGACTGAAGCCATGAAAATAAAAGATACTTGCTCCTTGGAGGAAAAGCTGTGACCAAACTAGACAGCATATTAGAAAGCAGAGACATTACTTTGCTGACAAAGGTCCATTTAACCAAAGCTATGGTTTTTCCAGCAGTCATGTATGGATGTGAGATTTCACGTAATGGAAGCTGAGTGCCAAAGAATTGATGCTCTTGAACCGTGGGATTGAAGAAGACTCTTGAAAGTCCCTTGGACAGCAAGATCAAACCCAGTCAACCCTCCAGGAAATCAGACCTAAATATTCATTGGAAGGACTGATGCTGAAGCTGAAGCTCCAATACTTTGGCCACCTGATGTGAAGAGACTCATTGGAAAAGACCCTAATGCAGGGAAATATGGAAGGCAAGAGGAGAAGGGAGACAACGGAGGATGAGACAGTTGGATGGCATCACCAGCTCAGTGGACATGAGTTTGAGTAAGCTCTGGGAGTTGGTGATGGACAGGGAATCCTTGTATGCTGCAGTCTATGGGGTCCCAAAGAATTGGACGTGACTAAGTGACTGAACTGAACTGAACCGAAGTTAACCAAATGTGTTCATTTCACAAGCTCTCTCTTTTGTCACGTGCACATTTGGGCAATGGCCATTACCATAAGCTGGCTTCAGGAAACTCAAATATGTGAAATGTAAAGAATAAGAAATCTGGCCACTTTTTCCCGACTCAGGTTTTAAGCGAGTGAACTTAATCCTGGTCCTCTCTAGGTTCTCCTCCTTCTGCCAGTCACAATTTCTAATTAGCTTTCCCAATGCAGGAGGAAGATGGATTATATTTTAATATCTAGAGACTAAAATTAGTTTATATTTTAGCAAGTTAGCACTTCTTAGCAGTTGATTTACTCTTGAAGCTGCAAAATCTGTGAGCTTGCAATTAATCATACGTTGGTCATTTTCTTTCAAAAATGTTCAGTTTGGCTGTCTGTATCATAATAGGGGAAAACATGTAATTTATGCAGTTTAGAAATTATAGCCCTGTGTTTAACTATGTCATAATATATTTTCTCACCCGCTCATTGTTCTTAACACTATAAAAGAATGTCATTTCACTGGGATTTATTTAAGCAAAACCTTTAAAGTGAGATCCATAGCAAAACAGTAACCTCTTGGAGTTATGCTTTATTTTTCACTAGATGGGTGCTTTTAGGATTTGTTTTGACCACTCTTGATTTGAGGCAACTTTTAAAAATAATTTTTTAAACAGAGGAGCTCATTCTTGGCTTTCTTCTTGTAATAAGAATGCTTTATCTTCTTAAAATTGTCTTTAATATTCTCATGTGCATAACACATGTAAAAGTATTCTGTTAATATGCACAGAATACACAAAACAACTCCCCAGTGGCAATGTGATAATTTAAAGACACTATAAATTCAAAGCAATAGATATCTTTTAATTCACTGAATTTTTAAAATATAGGCACTTATTTGAAAATCAAAAATAGTACATATTTTAAGCAGTTTCCCCAACTAACCTTTGCCAGAAAATTAACCCAAAAACTGTTTGACATCCTTGAATAGTGCATCACAATGCTGCCAGCATACTGATCACTCACTGTGTTCTGAAACAAATCAATTAGCCTGCCAATTGTGTTCATTAGAATTCATTCATATCTCTATAAAAAGTTAATTAAAAATAAGAGTGAGGAGGAAATAATGTCTAACATTCTTATTAAATCCAAATCACCAAAGTAATTTCAAATCTAAATCAACAATCATTACTAAAACCCTCCCTCCAAAAGGTACAGTCTGACTGAAAATCAGATAAAGCAGATGTGAACATATAACTCTTTGATAAAGATTTCCAAATAAATGTATTTGTTCTATTATTGTCATTATTATTACATTTTCTTGTTGATATCCCTTGACGCTGATCAATGTGTCTCTTTTTGGCTAAATCTCTGAATTTTATTAGCATTGGTGAATACTGAAACTAGCCCTGTACCTCGTTTTTCAAGAAACTCAGCTTAACAGAGCATTTAAAAATGAATGACAGCAGAGAATAACCGAGGGAACATGGAATTCTAAGCCAAATGAATTTATCTTGATATAAGGACCATAGCATTGTAGAACTCAGCTGCTAAAACAGAAACAGTTCCACAAACAGTAGCTTCCTGGTCCTTAAAAGAGACTCTGCTCCTAACATATTATCTAAATGCCCTTGGTAGAGCTGTTGGAAGTAAAGAGTTTGAATGTGGAATGTTCTGATTATAACGAGAAGCTCTCTCCCAGCCTCTCTATTTCTTCTATATTGGGTAAAGCATCAGTTCCTTTTGTTTCCAGAGGCCCAAAATGAGAGCCTATGTGAGGGAAGAAGGATCTTCCTGACAAGCCACAGAAAGCTTGAGACTAATTTCATATTCAGTTCTTGGCACTGAGGTCTGGGTGGAGGTGGGCAGGTCCACCCTGCCTTTCAGTCTCATTAATCATTTGGCTTTCCCTGGCTGCTCACAGCATCTTCTGAAGGAACCCTTCTCTTTATTCATTCAGACAACCCTTTGGATTAAACAGAGCCAGCTAAATGTCAAAGCAAATCTGAGTCTTGATGCAGATAATCATTTCAATAATATTTCTCCATTTGTGCCCAAACACCAGGGGAATAAAGCTTTTCTGCTGTCAGGTACTGTAAGACTGCAGTTGGTGTAAATGCTTGACACTGAGCCAGATGGCTTAGCCGTGCCTCAAACATATGTTCAACAAGCAGGCTTGCACACATTGGAATTTTATTATTTTGAACTGGTGAGGCTTGCATATTTATTTACTTGACCCCCTTCGGGGTCACTCTGGTATTAAAACAATCAGTTATAAAGCTTCTCCAAGCAATAGGGTAGGGCTAGTTTATAAACTACTTGTCAGTTTCATATCATCACCTGCAGTGAAGTATTCCTCATCTGTGGCCTCCTCTTGATAATTTAAAGAAAAAAGGTGGCAAGGTGCATGTGGGTGAGGGAGGAAGGAAATGGGAATTGAAAGACAGAATGTGGGCTAACCTCAAAGATAAAGATGAACGTGCTCTTTTCTAACCAACTCTTTATATGACCTGGGGACAAGTAATTTTCTCATGTATTACCATGTATATTCTACTCAGAAAATTTTGTTTGGGCTTTAAGAAAATCAACCATTAAAACACCCAGCTCCACATACCCTTCAAAATATCAGAGGTAAATCTATATATGTGTATACACATACCTTTGTACCCACAATCATATATGTGTGTCACTGTGTGTTTGGCACTCCAGTATTTGATAGGCTATAGTCCATGGAGTCACAAAGGGTTGGACATGACTGAGTGACTTCACTTGTGTGTTTATATGTGTAATAAAAAGGAAAATCCATGCTATTGGTTGTGCCAAGAAAGAATTTGCAATGATTAAAATATTTATTATGTTGCTAGTATATTCCTCAAAATAAAATAGAAGATATATTTATAGAAATTTAATTTCATGTTACTTAATACGTTCAAATTTAACTTTAAAAAAGACCAAAGAAGAGGTACAAAACACTAGGAATATTGCAAATGAAACATTCATGTTTCTGTGTGTAGATTCTACATCATGAAAATATTTTTACCAACAATAACATGATGTCTCTTTAGAGTTTACAAATTCCAGCACTTTAAGAGAAAAAAACAGGCCCAGAGAAATGTATTAACTTATCCCAAATCACACAGCAAGTAAGGATGCATTAGAACAAAAAGCTCAGGTTTCCCACATACTACCCCACCTGCTTTCTGTGTCTCTAATATCATTTGTCCTTCTACTAAAGTGAACTTTTGCTGAACAATTGGCCATAATACAAGTGTCTTGCTGGGGGACACAAATCAACCTGAGATAACGTGTTCATAGGACAATGGTTCTGATTACTATCAGACCCAATATATCCTTTTTTTTTTTAATAACAAATACATCGTAATGCTCCCATTATCATTCTGAATGAAAATTCATAGATAAACTTTTTAAATATAATCTCGATGCTTTAATTATAATGTAAAGAATAAGTGAGTGGAAAGTAGAAATTGATGGAATACGTATGTATGCTGTCTCTTATACACATCTAAAGACCCAATATATCCTTTTTTTTTTTAATAACAAATACATCGTAATGCTCCCATTATCATTCTGAATGAAAATTCATAGATAAACTTTTTAAATATAATCTCGATGCTTTAATTATAATGTAAAGAATAAGTGAGTGGAAAGTAGAAATTGATGGAATACGTATGTATGTGTGTATGCCTGTGTATGTCTGTTTCATTATGTTAAACACTTGGAAACAACTGTACTAGATACTATAGTGAAGTAATTAGATGTTTGCTTCTTTAAGAACTGTTAGAAACACATAGCTACAAAATATAGATTATTTCATCAGTGATTTAACAAAGATCATTGTTGAAGATTGATCAGATTTTCCAAGACGGTAAGCTAAATCTTGGTAAAATTCCAAACCAAATTACAACCACTGAAAGTTTATTATTTTTGTTACTCTTATCTATGTGTTTTTGAAAGCTTAAAAAAGGTTACACAAATTAAACTATGCAGATGGACTTTGTTTTAATATATAAATTGTGACTCAGATCATCATTTATAAAATGAGACTCAAATCAGCAGGATTTTCAGCTTCCTAAATGGATATCAGGGTGGGCATTTAAAGATCATGCAGGATTCGGGACAGTTCTTCATTGTAGGGACTGTCCTGTGAAGTACCAAGTGTCTAATGTTCCATCTCCTGTCCAATAAATGACATTGTTCTCCTCAACAATTGCAACAACAAACAATGTCCCCTCAGCTCTCAGAAGGTCTCAGCATAGAACTATCATCATAGGATATTGTAAGTGAGATAATTTCAGCCCAGGAATCAAGGTAACTGATATCAAAACTTTGAAAAAGTTAGTCACATATGAAGAATACATCATTTTAAATAAATTCTTAATTTTAAACATTATACATGCCTGAATTTACATTCTTTATACATCTGCAGAAGGAATTTCATTTTAAAATGATAAGCTTTAAATTGCGTCTTTGCAAACAGGTAACAGAACATAATTTCAAGATCAAATATCCTAAACTAACATTAATATAAAGTATAGTTTAATTTTAAATGTAATTCATGTTAAATTTATCTTGGTTTAATTATATTTTATAATAACCTAATACTTAAAAACAACATCAAATTTTTTTTTTTTGCAACAGCAACACTTTTTTACAAAGATCTTGGTATTGAGTAAATGCTATTTACTCATAATATAGAATTTACAAGAGATTTTTATGTCAGCCTAGGGAAACAGTACAACTACCTTTGGAAATAAATGAAAACACATCATTGAGTACAACCTGTGCTGGTTATCCTTTACATTTACATCTTTATATTGGCCTATGATCACTGCAATCAGATTCAGTAATTATGTACTTTCTGAATCCTTACTTGACCAGGATGTTGAGAATTCCTCTTGTATATAATCAGTTTCTCTTAGAGGCTTTTAACTCTCTCAACCCACCTGTATCTCAGCAACACATTGCCTGATTCTTCAGAGAGTATCTCATAGTATACATTATTCTAATTCTTCCTGACCTGTAGCATGTATTATTAATTTTCTTTTCTGAATTATTTTAACTTTCACTTGCAGCATCCCTCCACAAAAAAATATAAAGACAGCATCTGCCTCTTAATTTTCTTCTTGGCGGTACTTCTACGGTGTGTGAAAGAGCTCCACCAAGTTTAAGACAGAAAGGAACAACTGAAAAACAGGAGCCCACTTCCATGCTTCAATGAGTGTGTACTGAAACATACAGTCTATCTTTCTCTTTTTAAAAATCACTTCATGTCACTTGGCCATTCCAAGGACTCCAAAACACAATGGAAAACTACAAAATATACAAGTATTCAGTAGAGATTACACTAAAGCTTCAGCAAGCCACTTTCCAACCAAATCAACAAGAAAAATTATTGTGGCCTGGACTAGGAACAAGGTTGTGGGATACCGTTCATAATCTATAGCAGTAAAGAATAGACTATTCTTTTTCTGTGGTTCTTCTGCAATAATGTGCCCAATCCTACCAAAGGGAACTTGTTTCTCTCAATCAAAATAGGTAACAACAGAAAAATAACCAACTTGTGGTGGGAAAAGTAAAGAGTTAAATTTAGTAAGCCCTGTTGCTGAGAGAACAGTAGTTAAATAAGAGTGGCATTATTAAGCATATACAATTTGTTCTTCACCTCACAGGTGGGTAGTAGATGATGAATTTGAAAGGTAAAAATGGAAAATGACAGAGATGAGCACCTAGTTTACTGTGTCCTAACCACAATCCTGTCCTTCACACTGTCACACTCACAACCAAGTTGGCAGGATGACTACTCAAATCCAAAGTACTGAGAGGACAGACCAGAAAGATCATTGAATCTGAGCATCCATGTAGACACAAACAGCTGTTACCAAGTGGGTGCAGTCTTGGCTTTGATGTTAGAATAATCAGTGGGGATATTATTTCATGCAACTAAACAGCCAGAGAGAACACAGAGATGAGATCTCAGAGATGGAGCTGGGAAAGGTGCTTTAGGGCAGTGATTTCTTATTTATGTGTGTGCTATTGTTTTAGAGACCTGATTAAAATACAGATTCTAGTTCAGCAAGTCTGGGGCACAGCTTAAATTTTGCTGTTCTCAAAAGCTCCCAGGTGATGCCCATGCTATTGATCTGTGGACTACACTATGTGTAATGATGCTTCAGAGAGCCTTGAAAACAAGATTTTTATATAGAATTTGGAGGCTGATGGGGGAACGTAGTATGGCAAAGTACATGCAAAGACAAACTCTAGAAGGGAATGCTGATAAAGACAAAGAAAAAGAAACCTAGTAAGGTTAACATCACACATCAGGAACAAAATGCAACAGGTAAGAGAAAAGACATCCTCCTCCTACTGGGAAAAATAAAATCCACCCAGCAGATTGGTGCAGTGCATAAATATGCAAATGCAGCAACACAGAGCAAGACGGAAGATGGAACCTCTGTCTTGTGCCTTATAAGCCTGACCTACAAATATCAGAAGACTATAGATGATACTACGAACAAGTACCATGTGGGTAAACTGTAGCAAATGCATCCCCCAATATTTTACTGCAACTGCTTCTGATATTACCAAAGATTTAGGTTCTAAGATGTTGACTCAAAACACATTTTAATCGTCACCAGGGGATAACGGTGCAGGAGAATGGGGAGCAACCAATGTGGATTCAGGGAAGAAACCTAAGGAAAGAGATGATGCTATCCATCAGAGATGCTGTCATTTGATTCTGATACTCCTTTGGAGGTATTTGTACTTTTCAGTAAATGCAATTTTTCTCACTGTTTCAGAAAGCAAACATGATTTGTAGTTAAAATAAGATAATTCATTGTTCTCATAAACTTGATAAGTAGAAGTGTTAGTTGCACAGTAGTGTCAGACTCTTTGCGACCCATGGACTGTAGCTCACCAGGCTCCTCTGTCTATGGGATTCTCCAGGGAAGAAACTTGATAAAACTAAGCTATTATTTTATGATCTAACTTTTGCAATGGTATATAATACATAATTTTCAAAAATAATTAGGTTCTAGTTTACCTAAAATGATAATAGTAATAAGGAATCTTTCCTCAAGATAACTTTAAAACTTTGATTCCATCAACAAATAACTGGCATGTAAAATTCCACATTAATGATAAACCTCATAACTGAAATATAAACTTTAATATGTTTGTGCATTTTTAAATCCATGTAAATGAAGGTAATAATTTAGAGTATTTCTCTCAAGAGAAAGCCAGCTGCTAAATAGGATTAGAAATCAATATGTTCTGCTATCACAACATCTCCCAGACTATCATCTTTGCGTATTCTTTGATTTTTCCTCCTCCTTGTTCCCTTGATGAACTTGTTTACCTTATTGTATCGGTGCTTCTATCTCAGTGTATCTGGAATCCACCCACTTTCCTTCACAGTCACTCTACATCCTGTTTGGGGTTCTTTTGACCTCCTCAGTCTACACCACTGCAATAATCTCCTAACAATTTTCCAATGGTTCGCTCCCTTCTAAAGTTCTATAGAGTTAATTTCATCTCACCATTTCCATTCAACAATCCTATCCTTAGGATACAGTTGATATCTCTTATCCTGACATTAAAGATCTGGCAGAGTCCAGATCCAAAACATCCTTCCACTTTTTGTCGTTTGCTGTTTAGTCGCTATTTCAAGTTCAACTCTTTTGTGACTCCACGGACGGTAGCCCACCAGGCTTTTCTGTCCATGGGATTTCCCAGGCAAGAACACTGGAGTGGGTGGCCATTTCCTTCTCCAGGGGATTTCCCATCCCAGGGATCAAACCCAGGTCTCCTGCATTGGCAGGTGGATTCTTTATCACTGAGCCATGTGGGAAGTCCCCTCCTTCCATTTAATGTTACTTTTGTTTATTTGTTCCCTTTGTTTATGCCATATTCTCTATCCCCACGATATAATATGGGCATTCAAACTTCTGTAATTTTGTTCATGAAGTGTGCATGCTGTTGTGTGTTCAGGATTATGTTCTCTACCTCTAATCCTTTGAAATCATGAAAGATAAACTTATTTTTCCAGTTATCCCATAGAATCTTACTTCTCTCTATCTACTGAGCTCTCTGAATTCTAAAGTCCTACTAAATTTACTTTGGAAAGGATATGTATTAATTATTTATTGTCTGGAATAATAATTCACTGTTTCCCATTAAAAGTTTTTCTCTAGCTAACAGAAGTAAAAGCTTAAATAAGACAAGGGTGGTGTATCTTATTTACCTGCATAGTACCTAGCCATATAATGCATATAATGTTACTCAATAACTGTATATTTGAATATACTGTTGCTTGCAACAACGACAAAGCAAAAGATTTGGTACAACTATATGAAGTTATCAAAAGATATTTCCCTTAAAACTGATGATACTGAGCATATATTTTCATATCAAATTATATTTTTAAATGTGCTATGAAACATGTGCTAAAGTGAATGTCACTTTGGTAATATGCATAAGTGTCTACTAAATTTTATGTTCTTAAAATTCAGATACTCATATATTATAATTTTTAATATATCTATAATTTAATTGTAGATA
>SJYR01004937.1:10592-25173 GCA_006410655.1 Kobus ellipsiprymnus
AGTAAGCATCTTTTAATTTCATGTATATATGAGCACAATTTTCAAAACAAATGTAAGAACTATGGGACTTCCCTGGTGGTGCAGTGGATGGGAATCCGCCTGCCAGTGCAGGGGACATAGGTTCAATCCCTGGTCAGGGAAGATTCCACGTGCTGCAGAGCGATTAAACCCGTGCTCCACAACCACTCGGAGAAGGCGATGGCACCCCACTCCAGTACTCTTGCCTGGAGAATCCCAGGGACGGAGGAGCCTGGAAGGCTGCACTCCATGGGGTCTCTGGGGGTCGGACACGACTAAGCGACTTCACTTTCACTTTCATGCATTGGAGAAGGAAATGGCAACCCACTCCAGCGTTCTTGCCTGGAGAATCCCAGGGACGGCGGAGCCTGGTGGGCTGCCGTCTATGGGGTCGCACAGAGTCGGACGCGACTGAAGCGACTCAGCAGCAGCAGCAGCCACAACCGCTGAGCACACGCTCTAGAGCCTGAGAGGTACAACCAGGGAGCCTGCACGCCACAGCTACCGAGGTCTGCATACTCCAGGGTCCTCTGGCCACAACTAATGGGCCCGGTGCTGCAAGTGCTGAAGCCCAGGCGCCCTAGAGGCAGCAAGTCACAACTACTGAGCCCTCAGGATGCAGCTATTGAAGCCCGTGCACCTAGAGCTTGTGCTCCTCAACAAGAGAAGCCACAGAAATGAGAAGCCCACGCACCACAACTAGAGAGCAGCTCCCACTCTCCGCAACTATAGAAATCCCGCGTGCAGCAACGAAGACCCAGTGCAACTGATAGATAAATAAAACAGTGTATGTGTTAGTTGCTCAGTCATGTCCAACTCTTTGCAACCCCATGGACTGTAGCTCGCCAGGCTCTCTGTCCATGGGATTCCCCAGGCAAGAATACTGGAGTGGGTTGCATTCCATGTCAAAAAAAAAAAGTCAGTTTCTTAAAAGGAAAAAAAAAAAAGAAAACAATTCTAAGGTGACTTCATTAATTGAAATATGAGGGGAACATAAACTGTACTTCGATAGCCCAAAGTATTTACAAATATCACTGGCTTCAGATAAACTTGGGTAACTTATTTAAGAGGTAAATATGTCAATCCAATGGCAAAACCACTAAATTAAATTCTTTATTTTTTATTTTTATTTTATATTAGAGTACAGTTGATCGGCAATGTGTTGGTGTCAGGTCTAATTCAAAGGGACTGAGTTATACATATATATGTATCTATTTTATCNAATATGTCAATCCAATGGCAAAACCACTAAATTAAATTCTTTATTTTTTATTTTTATTTTATATTAGAGTACAGTTGATCGGCAATGTGTTGGTGTCAGGTCTAATTCAAAGGGACTGAGTTATACATATATATGTATCTATTTTATCAAATTCTTTTCCCGTTTAAGTTATTACAGAATATTGAGTTACCTGTGTTATAGAGTAGGTCCTTATTGATTATCTATTTTAAATACACTAGTGTGTATTGTCGGAGAAGGCAATGGCACCCCACTCCAGTACTCTTGCCTGGGAAAATCCCATGGACAGAGGAGCCTGGTGGGCTTCCGTCTATGGGGTCACTAAGAGTCAGACATGACTGAGCGACTTCACTTTCACTTTTCACTTTCCTGCATTGGAGAAGGAAATGGCAACCCACTCCAGTGTTCTTGCCTGGAGAATCCCGGGGACGGGGGACCCTGGTGGGCTTCCATCTATGGGGTCGCACAGAGTCAGTCGGACACGACTGAAGCAAATTAGCAGCAGCAGCAGCAGCAGCAGCAGTGTGTATTGTCAATATCCAAGTGTTAATTAATCTACTTGAGTAGCCTGCCAGGCTCCTCTGTCCGTGGAGAGCATTGGAGAAGGAAATGGCAACCCACTCCAGTGTTCTTGCCTGGAGAATCCCGGGGACGGGGGACCCTGGTGGGCTTCCGTCTATGGGGTCGCACAGAGTCAGTCGGACACGACTGAAGCGACTTAGCAGCAGCAGCAGCAGCAGTGTGTATTGTCAATATCCAAGTGTTATTTAATCTACTTGAGTAGCCTGCCAGGCTCCTCTGTCCGTGGAGTTTTTCAGGCAAGAATACTGGAGTGGGTTGCCACTTTCTGCTCCAGGGAATCTTCCCAATCCAGGGAGGAAACCCGTCTCTTGCATCTCTTGCATTGGCAGGTGGATTCCTTACCACTAGCACCACCTGGGGTTGTAATAAGTCATAATAAAATAAACATGTTTGCATTTCAGGAAAAAAAAAATCTCTAAAACAGCATCCTAACATATTTTTTTTGTCTTTTTTTCATTTTCTTTCTTTCTTTTCTTTTCTTTTTTTTTTTTTTTTTTTATGTAATAAGTCATAATAAAATAAACATGTTCGCATTTCAGGAAAAAATAAATCTCTAAAACTGCATCCTAACACATTTTTTTTGTCTTTTTTTCATTTTCTTTCTTTCTTTTCTTTTCTTTTTTTTTTTTTTTTTTTTTGGTGGCTATATTCTTCCTGGAAAACCCCAAGGACAGAGAATCCTGGTGGGCCACAGTCCACACGGTTGCAAAGAGTCAGACAGGATTGAAGCGACTTAGCACAGCACATGGCAGGAAGATCTCTGCAGCACAAGATGCTCGGCAGTGATTTAAGTCCTGAACTCCCTTGAAAGAGGATTTGTCCCTAAAGCGTCAGGTAGCATTTTAGGTTTCATAGCTAAAGAACAGCAGCTGTCTACAGGGATTAGAAACATGGGCAGGAACTGCAAGTTCAACCCAGTGTTACAATAGGTGGCTTGTTAACTGAAGACACCAATTCTTATCTAGATAACAGTTTTTTTATACTCTAAAGGTATAAACTCTTTTTAACCTTCTTAATGGGAATCTTAATGAAAATAATAGTTTTGAACATATTTTAAATTTATTTTAACAATTTTAAGCTAACTTTAAACAGTTTTATCTTATCTATATTTAATTCATTATATAAGTTTTAATAATTTTGAAATAGAAATATACAGGCTTAGGCAAAATCCTGAGAAAGAATACTAATAAGTGACTGCTAGATTCTTCACATGTCAAAGTATCTCAGATATCATAGCAATTATGTGCCAATGTGTACATGAATAAAGAGATCAGTGAAAAAGATTAGAGTTTTGAATTGGACCCAAATCATTGGGAGTTCAAAATACAATAGTCAGAATTTCAAGTCAATGGCAAAAAGATAATATGTAAATTTTTTTAATTCTAAAATTTACAGAACAAATAAAATCAACCCCTATTTAAACTCCTAAATCTGTCTCTTATACACATCTAGATGTGTATAAGAGACAAGTTGTACAGTCTGGCTTGGGAGCCACTTCCTCACTCTGCACAGCCATGTCGGTGGGATCCCTGGGGCCATTTTCTTTTTTGCTGTTGTTTTAAATGTTTATCAGGTACTGGTCATTGACAATGTGGTCAAAAAAATTCACATGGACTATTGGGTCGCACAGAGTCGGACACGACTGAAGCGACTTAGCAGCAGCAGCAGCAGCGTGGCAGGACAGTTGTTAGTGGGGCTTTCTCGATGGTTCAGTGAATAAAGGAGACACAGGAGACACAGGTTTGATTCCTGAGTCAAGAAAATCCCCTGGAGGAGGAAATGGCAACCCATTGCAGTATTCTTGCCTGCAAAATCCCAAGAACAGAGCGGCCTGGCAGGCTACAGTCCATGGGGCCACAAAGAGCAGGACACAGCTGAGCAGCTAAGCACAGACACAGTAGCTGTTAGTACAACCTCAAGAGCAATAGTTTGGAGTGAAGTAGGTCAGAAAGAGAAAAACAACTATAGTATATTAATGTATCCATATGGAATCTAGAAAAATGGTGTTGATGAACCTATTTGCAGGAAAGAAATGGAGATGCAGATACAGAGATGGGACTCGTGGACACAGTAGGGGAAGGAAAGAGCGAGATAAACAGAGAAAGTAGCATCGGCATATATACACTACCTTGTGATAAAAGAGATAACTGTGAGAAGTTGCTGTATAACATAGGGAGCCCAGCTTGGCGCTCTGTGGTGACCTACAGGGGTGGAGTCGGGGGAGGAGAGGGGGGCTCAAGATGGAGGTGGTGCTGGTTCAGACACGAAGTCGTGTCCGACTCTTGCAACCCCTGGACTGTAGCCTGTCAGGTTCCTCTGTCCGTGGGACTCTCCAGGCAAGAATTCTGGAGTGGGTTGCCATTTCCTTCTCCAGGGGACTTTCCTGACCCAGGAATCAAACCCGGGTCTCCTGCATTGCAGGCAGATTCTTTACTGACTGAGCTATGAGGGAAGGTGACATGTGTAATTATAACTGATCTGGGCTGTTGTATGGCAGAAACCAACACAACATTGTAAAGCAATTTTCCTCCAATTAAAAATTAATTTTAAAAAAGAGAATTATAGTTTGGCAATAAATATCAATATCAGCATTTTAAATGCACACACTGCTTGACTATTGAATCAAATGTAATATCAACAATTCTACACCTAGGAACTTATATTTGTACATATTATAAAACATACATTTGTTGGAAATATAACTGTCATAGAAAAGTTTGGGAATCTCATGAAAGGAATGGACATATTAATTTTGATATAAGTTTATGAATAGTGTTTTGAAAAATGAGAAAATTTAAGAAATATATATGGACTGGCATGGAAATATCTTTAAGATATTGCATAGCAAAAGCAAGTGATACATATATAGAAAGAAACAAATACATATACATATAGAGAATACACTTGTATCTGCAAAGATTATTACTAGATGAAAATTAAGAAACAAATTTAGGGTCAATCTCTGAGAATGAGGACTGAAAGAAGCTGAGAGAAAAATAGAAAATTCATTTTACATTTCACCTCATATTGTTTGGATTTCTTTGTGGCTCAGACAGTAAAGAAACTGCCTGCAATACGGGAGACCTGGGTTTCACCCGTGGGTTGGGAGGATCCCCTGGAAAAGGGAATGGCAATCCACTCCAGTGTTCTTGCCTATAGAATTCCATGGACAGAAGAGCCTGGTGGACTAAAGTCCATGGGGTTGCAAAGAGTCAGACACTACTGAGCGACTACACTTTCGTAGCATTTAGTTTTCACTTATGCTATTTATTATTATCTATTTTACTTCACTTTCATTGTAAACACTAAAAGTACAAGAGTAAAAGTGCTGTATAATGAGAATGAAATACAGTAAAGGCAAGCCATGTATAATTATGTATTTTAAACTGTATAAGTAAAAATGTTAACTTAAATGACAAGATGCTGAATAAAAATTACACTGTCTCTGAAAAACAATAAAAAATATAAATGCATAAGTTGGTGAAAAATCAGTATAACTATGAACAATTTACTCGCTAATTCATTACATATTAATTCCTTGCTATATAGGCATTACACCATTCTAGGTACACTGATAAAGAAGATAATCAGTTCTAGTAGGTAGGTAAACTGTTATTATACCCTGGTTATTTAACTGTAATCTTTAATTATAATTAACATAAACTCTTTGAAGAAAGAGAAATCAGAACAAATTTTAAAATGACTTCTGCGTTCCAAGAAAATGAACCTTGATGTCATATGACTCCCTTCATGATGGATGATGCATTTATTTAATATGGGATATGATGTTTCTTTTCCAGAGCTTCTTCATAGCATTAATTAACTCAGAATTTCTTAGACTGTAGATTAGTGGGTTCAGCATGGGGGTTATAACTGTATAGAACACGCTCAATGATTTATCAATGTAGAAGGTCTTAGCAGGTCTTACATATATGAAAATACAGGGAACAAAGAAGCAGACAACCACAGTGATGTGGGAACCACAGGTCTGGAGGGCTTTCCACCTCCCTTCCTGACTCAGGTTCTTCAGAGAGTGCAGGATGACTCCATAGGAGACGAGCAAGAGCAGAAACACGATAGTGCAGATCAGTCCCCCGTTGGCCAGCACTAAGATGCCAGTGACATAGGTGTCAGTACAGACGAGTTCCAATAAGGGGTACATGTCACACATAAAGTGATCAATGACATTGGGGCCACAGAATGGGAGCCCATAAATAGTGCTAAGTTGAATAACTGAGTGCAGAAAACCTCCAACCCAGGACACCACTAGCAACCCAACACACACCCTCTGCCTCATGATCACCAAGTAATGCAAGGGCTCACAGATGGCCACATAGCGGTCATAGGCCATCACCAGTAGAAGGAAGACCCCTGATCCAGAAAAAAGGTGCTCTGTAAATAGCTGGGTCATGCAAGATTTAAAGGTAATGGTTTTTTCTCCAAAGAACAAGTCTGAGATCAATCTGGGGGTAATAGAAGAGGAATAAGCAATATCCATACCTGATAAGCAAGCAAGAAAAAAGTACATTGGTGTGTTCAGGGTCTTAATGACAGTTACAGTGACTATAATTAGAAAATTGCCCACCACAGTCAAAATGTAGACAAACAGGAACATAAACAAAAGTACTTTCCCCTCCTTTGGATTCTGTGTGAGTCCCAGGAGGACAAAGTAGGTTACATTGTTTCTTGATTCCATCTAATCTGAACAGGAGCTGACTTCATACAGTAGAAGCAACTTACCTACAAAACAAGGAGGGGAAATTAAAGGGGTAAAATGCTGAGATGTATGAGACTTTTTTTTTCCATTTGTTGGAACAATGAGTATAGAACAGGTATTTGTGTCTAATGTGTCATGGACATTTTTATTATCAGGTTAAATGCAGAGTTTCTTTCCTTCAGTGCTATGACACATAACAAGAAATCAACCAACTCCAGACCTATGCTATTAGTGCCATTAAATGAATATTCAAACAGCATTAACAGTCATAGCACAGGAGCAGATCAAAGAGGCACGACAGAAGACTTTCCAGAGGAAGCAAAGCTTCAGCTGAGTGTAAAAAAGAGCTGAATGAATAAAAAGATTGAGGAAGAGAAATCCAAAAAGTCCAACATTTATAAAGCCACAAAAGTCCAATGCTTGAGGCCCACTTGAGATAATTGACATAATCAATGTGAGTAGATCAAACTGTGAATGGAGGTTCCCTGTACTGAATTGTCTCAGACGTCACTGACACGTCTTAGGTTTTTAGACGGTTATTTCCCTTTTCCTGACAATTAAATGCTACAGCAGTAATTTTGTGTCCCTAACCCCTACCTCTCCTCTTAATCTGAAAACTTGGATATGCAACATCTCTAATTTTGACATCCAAGTGAATGGCAATTTAGTATTTAAACAATTTTTAAATATCCATAATAAGCATAAGCATTTTCTATACAAAATTTAAAGACGTACTCCCTATTTATCTCATTCAATGCTGTCTTTTATCATGTTATTGTTCAGACAAAAAAATTGCTGTACTCTTCATTCATTTGTTACTCTAATAAAACTTGAATAAATCCTATTCACTCTACTATGAAAATATATCACAAATTTGATCATTCCCTACTTCTTAATTTCTTCCTGGTCCACTGCAATAGGCGCCTATCAAGTCTCTCAATGTTTATTCTCGCCTCCAAGAATCAGTTCTCCTGAAGCAGCCCAAATGACATCACTCTACTGCTCAAAAATCCTAGCGTATATTCTAGTCATACACTCACAGTTTACTGTTTAATATTGACAGTAACAAGAACTGTAATCCTCATTTTATAATTGAAGAAACTAATGCCAGAAGATCGCATTCATTTTCCCAAAATCATACATTTCTAAGGGACATACCTAGAACGGAATCTAAGTTTGATTGATTTCAAAGTAATTACATTTCTTACATAATAAAGACAGTCCCCAAAAATGAGCCTGGTTCCCACTATTTACTGCTAATCTTACCTTGTGGAGGCTTGTTCAGAATCTAAGGGTGACTTAAAGTTACATACATATAAATACTTGAAATTATTTTTCATCCAATTTGACAACAGAGGACAAAGGGCCACCTTATTACTTGAGGATGCATTTTTACTTTATCTGTCCATTTTCTCCATGGAGTCTTCTGATTATTCACAGGCACATTTTTACGTACTGTGTTGATTTTTCCAAAGGAATTCCATGGTGTACGCCTAGAAAAACAAAAGTTTACCACATTAGGAAATTTATCAAAATGACCAGCAAATCTTACATATACACAGAATAAATTAACTAGTTATTTGACAAGGAAGTGTTTCACAAGTAACATCTTTCCTACTAACTTCAACAAGAAAAATAACATTTGACTGTTAGCCCTTTTCATTCTGTCATATTAACATGACCAGACTTGTAGACTGAGATTTTGAAAGACATTCTCCTTTTTTTTTTTTTCGTAATGCTTTGAGTCTATAAAAGGGCCACCTGATTCCAGTTACTAAGTGGATAACATCTTCTTCTTGTTAGGGGAGAAGATCATGGGATATTTCATCCCTTTCAGCCACAATTATCATTGAGTCTTAGAACTGGAATGTGTCCAAGACTGATTCTTGTTTAATTAATCACTTGGATCTCCCCTAGAAGTTTTTTTTTTTTTTTTTTGATCTATAGGCAAAGTCACAAAAATAATATCAGGAAAGTGCAATACCCCAAACAAGGCAGCTTTAGAATCTTTAAGAGGCTAAAGTCAATCAAAAATAATAAAAAATTTTGTCCCAGTGAACTTATTTGTTATTTCTTTCCCCACCTGCCATTGCAAGATTTTCTTTCTTTTTGTTTAGTACTCAATTTAATCACCTTAATTTTGTTAGATATATAAAAATTATATCAAAAAAGCACAATTAAATGTATTAAAATTTTAGATATAATAGCTAATTACCCAATTATTATCATTTTTTTTAAGTCTGGGCACCTCTGTCATGTCAGCATCTGTCCTATGAGTGAGGACACAGAGCTTAGTGAAACCTGGGAGAACACGTGAAAGGTTTCTTCCTGCATGGATCTTCTTTCTTAGAGCCAGACAATAAAGAATGAGACAGCTTAACAAAGTAGCTTCAGTCTTATTCACTGCTTATAAGAAATAGAATACTGTGACCAAAGATAAGAGGTAGAGTTCTACTGTGGAAAGTGTACAGATGCCCTTTCTTCAAAGGTGATGTTTAAGCTGAGATTGAAAGGATAGCAAGGGGCTACCCTCAGAAGCACTGTTACAGAAACTAAAACTAAATAAAATTAATGAATAAAACTATCTCATTCAGAGAAAACAAGAGCTATACTTAGAAAACTCTAAAATTTTCACAGGAATTTTTATGGCAGTACTCTGTTAAAAAGGACCAGAGAATATATGCCCTCGTGTCTTATTCCATATTTTAATGGGAAAGCTTTCAACCTTTCACGTAGAGAAAGGTGTTAGCTGTGGATCTGTAATATATGGATTTTATTATGTCAAGGTACTTTCTATTTCCAACTTGTTGAGAGATTTCCATGAAATGATAATTGAATTTCTATCTGATCATGGATAACCCAAGGAGATTTCAAGAAAATAATTTCACTTACAAAAGCATCAAAAAAAAGAATAAAATAAAGTCTTACACTCTGAAAACTACAAAATATTGCTGAGAGATATATAGAATGCACACACATATACAAGAAGATGTTTATAAGCTGGCCTATTCAACAGTTCAGTTCAGTTCAGTCACTCACTCGTGTCCAACTCTTTGCAACCCCATGAAGTGCAGCATGCCAGGCTGCCCTATCCGTCAGCAACTCCCGGAGTCTACACATGTCCATTGAGTTGGTGATGCCATCCAACCATCTCATCCTCTGTCATCCCCTTCTCCTCCTGTCCCCAGTCCTTCCCAGCATCAGGGTATTCTCAAATGAGTCAGCACTTCGCATCAGGTGGCCAAAGGATTGGAGTTTCAGCTTCAACATCAGTCCTTCCAATGAACACCCAGAAGTGATCTCCTTTAGGATGGACTGGTTGGATCTCCGTGCAATCCAAGGGACTCTCAAGAGTCTTCTCCAACACCACAGTTCAAAAGCTTCAGTTACCCTTCTCCTCCTGCCCACAATCCCGCCCAGCATCAGAGTCTTTTCCAATGAGTCAACTCTTCGCATGAGGTGGCTAAAGTATTGGAGTTTCAGCTTCAGCATCGTTCCTTGCAAAGAAATCCCAGGGCTGATCTCCTTTAGGATGGACTGGTTGGATCTCCGTGCAATCCAAGGGACTCTCAAGAGTCTTCTCCAACACCACAGTTCAAAAGCTTCAGTTCTTCGGTGCTCAGCTTTCTTCACAGTCCAACTCTCACATCCACACATGACTACTGGAAAAACCACAGCGTTGACTAGACAGACCTTTGTTGACAAAGTAATGTCTCTGCTTTTTAATATGCTGTCTAGGTTGGTCATAACTTTCCTTCCAAGGAGTAAGCGTCTTTTAATTTCATGGCTGCAATCACCATCTGCAGTGATTTTGGAGCCCAAAAAAATAAAGTCAGCCACTGTTTCCACTGTTTCCCCATCTATTTGCCACGAAGTGATGGGACCAGACGCCATGATCTTCGTTTTCTGAATGTTGAGCTTTAAGCCAACTTTTTCACTCTCCTCTTTCACTTTCATCAAGAGGCTTTTTAGTTCTTTATTTTCTGCCATTAAGGGTGGTGTCATCTGCATATCTGAGGTTATTGATATTTCTCCCAGCAATCTTGATTCCAGCTTGTGCTTCCTCCAGCCCAGCATTTCTCATGATGTACTCTGCATAGAAGTTAAGTAAGCAGGGTGACAATATACAGCCTTGATGTACTCCTTTTCCTGTTTGGAACCAGTCTGTTGTTCCATGTCCAGTTCTAACTGTTGCTTCCTGACCTTCATATAGGTTTCTCAAGAGGCAGGTCAGGGGGTCTGGTATTCCCATCTCTTTCAGAATTTTCCACAGTTTATTGTGATCCACACAGTCAAAGGCTTTGGCATAGTCAATAAAGCAGAAATAGATGTTTTTCTGAAACTCTCTTGCTTTTTCAATGATACAGTAGATGTTGGCAATTCGATCTCTGGTTCCTCTGGCTTTTCTAAAACCAGCTTGAACATCTGGTTCATAGTTCATGCATTGCTGAAGCCTGACTTGGAATATTTTGAGCATTACTTAATAATACCTTGTGATTCCGTGCAACTCCTATCATAACCAAAAAATCATTTTTTGCAGAAACAGAAAAATCCATGCTAAAATTCATAAGGAATCTCAAGGACTCCAGATTGTCAAAACAATCTAGAAGAGAAGATTGGGAGTCTCATACATCCTGATTATAAAATATATTGTGCAAATCTATGGTAATGACAGCCCCAGTGTTTAAATAAAGATGGATGATGGACTAATGGAGTAAAACAGATAGTTTAGAAATAAATCTTCCTATATTTATTTAGATAATTTTCAACAAGTGTCCCAAGCATTTTATAAGGGAAAGAAATTATAATAAGTGTTAAAAAGGCAATCACCAAATAACAGAAATGGTATGAGTCCACTTCCATGAGGCTACTTAAAGCAATCAAATTCATAGGCAGAAAAATAGAATGTTGGTTTCCCTGCCTAGGGCTCAGTGAGTGAAAGTGAAGAGTTTTGTTTAACGGCTGTGGAATTTCAGTTTGGAAAGTTGAAAAAGTTTTGGAGATGGATGGTGGTAATGTTTGCATAACAATGTGAATTAACTTAGTGCTACTTTGGAAAGGTCAAAATTGTAAATTTTTTTATGCATATTTCACCACAATTTTTAAAGTAAATATAAGAACTAAGATGACCTCATTAACTGGTTTATGATGTGAATATAAACTATAGCACAATAGCCCAAAGTATATGCAAAGATCATTGGACTCAAATAAACCAAGGCAATCTTTGTAATAGGTAAATATGTCAATCAATAGCAAAACTACTAAATTAAAATCTCTGTTTTTAATATTTAGTTTGTATTGGAATATAGTTGATTAACAATGTGTTAGTTCAGGTGCACTGCAAGGCGATTCAGGTATACATGTACATGTATCTAGCCTTTTCCAAATTCTTTCCCCATTTAGGTTACTATAGGATGTTGAGCAGAGCTTCCTGTACTATACAGTAGGTCCTTGTTGGATATCAATTTTAAATATAGTAGTCTGTATATGCTAATTCCAAAGTTTCATCTAATAAATTCAACTAATATTGAGTACCTCCTGTGGGCCAGGCATTGTTTAAGTTCTCAGGAAGAATCAATAAAGAAAGTAGACAAAAAAGAAGAAAAAGAAAGAAAGAAGGAGAAAGAAGGAACAAAAACACAAACTCTTTATTTTGGAGTTTCAAACTCAGACTTTAGAAGCAAGTTAGCAAACATATTTGAAGGATTTTGTGCTCCTCTGGACTTCAGATTGTCTGGTTTTGCAGAGGAAAGATGAGATTTTACAATAGGAAACTTCTTTGCCTACAAAGCAATGAGAATTTGCACTACAGATTAAACCAAAACTCCACCTTGCAAACAGAGGTACCAAAGTTACTGATGAAACACTGAGTGGGATGGGTTTACCCTCAAAGTGACAGGGAATAATTTATGCTACATCGATCAGTGATATCTTAAATAGAAATTGCAATAAGTCATAATAAACTAGGTTGGTGCAAACATGATTGCGGTTTCAGACTGTGACTATTAAATCAACATAAGTAGGTTCAAACATCTTTATTAATCAAAATAGGAACCATTGCAATGAACACATTTTTGCCAATGAGAAATAATTTTTTTTTATTCCTGTATGTGAAAATCTGGGCTTGGGGAGTCCACAAACTCTTGGAAAGCATTTTCTGCCTCCTGTTCATTGTCAAAGTGTTTTCCCTGCAAAAGTTGTTGAAGGGATATGCTTGAAGAAGCGGTAGTCAGTTGGCAAGTGGTCAGGCTGACTATGGCAGATGAGGTAAAACTTAGACCAGTTCATTCAGCTTTTGAAAAATTGTATGTGTGAGGTGCCCTCGGTCATTATCCTGAAGAACTGGGCCCCTTCTGTTGACCAATACCGGCTGCAGGCATTGCAGTTTTTGGTGCATCCCATTGATTTGCTGGGACTTCTCTAGTGGTTCAGACAGTAAAGAATCTGCCTGCAATGCAGAAGACTCAGGTTCAGTCCCTGGGTTGGGAAGATACCCTGGAGAAGGGGATAGCAACCCACTCCAGTATTCTTGCCTAGAGACTCCCATGGACAGGGGAGCCTGGCAGGCTACAGTCCTTGGGATCGCAAAGAGTCGGACAGAGCTGAGAGACTTTCATTTCATTTCACTTCGCTTCATTGATTTGCTGAGCATACTTCTCAGATGTAATGATTTCACTGGGATTCAGAAAGTTGTAGTGGGTCAGAGCAGAAGCAGATCAACAAACAGTGACCATGACTTTTTTTTTTTGGTGCAAGTTTGGCTTTGGGAAGTGCTTTGGAGCTTCTCTTTAGTCCAGCCACTGAGCTGGTTGTTGCCAGCTGTCATATAAAATTCACTTTTCGTTTCAGGTCCCAATTTGATGGAGAAATGGTTTATTGTTGTACAGAATAAAAGAAGATGACACTTCAAAGCAACAATTGTTTTTTATTGGTCAGTTGATAAGGCACCCTAGTACTGAAGTTTTTCACCTTTCCCATTTGCTTTAAACACTGAATGACAGTAGAATGGTTGATTTTGAGTTCTTCAGCAACTTCTTGTGTAATTATAAGAGGATCAGCTTTGATGATTGCTTTCAATTGATCTTTGTCAACTTCCAATGGCCAGCCAATAAGCTCCTCATCTTCAAGCCTCTCATCTCCTTTGCAAAATTCCTTCAACCAACACTGCACTCCACTGCCCCAGAACTCTTCCTGAGCAGTTCCTGGACCAGATGCATTGCTGGGTTGTGAATTGTCTCTGCTGCTTCAACACCCATTTAAAACTCTAATAAGAAAATAGCTTGTTAAAGAGATTGTCTTTACTCCATTGTATATTTTTGCCTCCTTTATCAAAGATAAGGTGTCCATAGGTGTGTGGATTTATCTCTGGGCTTTCTATTTTGTTCCATTGATCTATATTTCTGTCTTTGTGCCAGTACCATACTGTCTTGATGACTGTGGCTTTGCAGTAGAGCTTGAAGTCAGGAGGCAAAAATATACAATGGAGTAAAGACAATCTCTTTAACAAGTGGTGCTGGGAAAATTGGTCAACAACTTGTAAAAGAATGAAACTAGATCACTTTCTAACACCACACACAAAAATAAACTCAAAATGGATTAAAGATCTAAATGTAAGACCAGAAACTATAAAACTCCTAGAGGAGAACATAGGCAAAACACTCTCACATACATCACAGCAGGATCCTCTATGATCCACCCCCCAGAATTCTGGAAATTAAAGCAAAAATAAACAAATGGGATCTAATCAAAATTAAAAGCTTCTGCACAACAAAGGAAAATATAAGCAAAGTGAAAAGACAGCCTTCTGAATGGGAGAAAATAATAGCAAATGAAGCAACTGACAAACAACTAATCTCAAAAATATACAAGCAACTCATGCAGCTCAATTCCAGAAAAATAAATGACCCAATCAAAAAATGGGCCAAAGACCTAAATAGACATTTCTCCAAAGAAGACATACGGATGGCTAACAAACACATGAAAAGATGCTCAACATCACTCATTATCAGAGAAATGCAAATCAA
>SJYR01004937.1:28118-53330 GCA_006410655.1 Kobus ellipsiprymnus
CATTTCCTTTGAATGAATTAAATATTTTAAATAATGTAAATAAAAAGTTCACATAAATGAAAAAATAAAAATGCACTCTGTCTGAAAAAGTACAAAATATAAAGATACATGAATTGATTCAAAATCAGTATAAATATATAAATTTTCCTCACTAAATCATTTATTGATTATTAATGCTTTGCTATATAGGCCTTACAATTATCTAGGTGCATTGATAAACAAGAATTTTGGACCTTACATTGTAGCATGGAGCAAAATGTTACAAATGCACAGTTGTGTGATTGTATCATTTAATTATAATTATCATAATTTTCTAGAAGAAAGAGAAATCAGAGTCCAATTTAAAATAGTTTCTTCATTCAAAGGAAATGGAACCTGATGTCAAATGACTCCCGCCATGGTCTATGAAGCTCCTAGTTAATATGAGATATGATGTTTCTTCTCCAGAGCATCTTCAAAGCATTAGTCAACTCAGAACTTCTTACACTGTAGATTAATGGGTTCGGCATGGGACTTATGACTGTATAAAACACACTCAATAATTTATCAATGGGGAATGTTTTAGCAGGTCTTGCATACATGAAAATAGAGGGAACAAAGGGGCAGACAACCACAGTGATGTGGGAACCACAGGTCTGGAGGGCTTTCCGCCTCCCTTCCTGACTCAGGTTCTTCAGAGAGTGCAGGATGACTCCATAGGAGACGAGCAAGAGCAGAAACACGATAGCGCAGATCAGTCCTCCACTGGATGCAACTAAGAGGTCAGTGACATAGGTGTCAGTACAGACGAGTTTCAATAAAGGGTACATGTTACACATATAGTGATCAGTGACATTGGGGCCACAGAATGGGAGCCCATAAACACTGCAAAGCTTAATTACTGAGTGTAGAAAACCTCCAACCCAGGACACCACCAGCAGCACAACATACACCCTCTGCCTCATGATCACCAGATAATGCAGGGCTCACAGATGGCCACATAGCGGTCACAGTCCATCACCAGCAGAAGGGAGACCCATGATTCAGCAAAAAGGTGCTCTGTTAACAGCTGGGTCATGCAAGATTCAAAGGATATGTTGTTGTTGTGTTGTTGTTGTTGTTGTTGTTGTTTTTCCAAAGAACAAGTCTGAAATCAATCTGGGAGAAATAGAAGAGGAATAAATTACATCCATAAGTGATAAACTAGCAAGAAAAAAGTACATCGGTGAGTTCAGAGTCTTATTGATAATTATAGTCACAACAATGAGAAGGTTGCCCACAGCAGAGCAAGAACAGAACAAAAAGGACTTTCTGCTCCTTGGATTCTGTGTAAGGCCCAGGAGGACAAAGTAAATTACATTGTTCCTTGCTTGCATCTAGTCTGTACAGAGGCTGAGTTCAGGTAGTAGAGGCAATTTGCCTACAGTACAAGGGGAGGAAACATTTAAATGCATTATAAGTATAGTCGTTTATTTATCCATTCATTAGAAGAATGTGAATGGAGTATCTTTTGGCTCCAATGTGCTATGGAAATTTTAATTACCAAGTTGAATAAGCCAGGGCTTTCCTCGTAGCTCAGTCAGTAAAGAATCTGCCTGCAATGCAGGAGACCCGGGTTCAATCCCTGGGTTGGGAAGATCCCCTGGAGAAGGAAATGGCAACTCACTCCATTATCCTTTCCTGGAAAATCTCATGGACAGAGGCCTTGTGAGCTGCAGTCCATGGGATCTCAAAGAGTCAGGCACGACTGCACAACTAACACTTACTTTCTTGAGTAAGCCATAGAACCCCACCCTCAGTGATATGACTTAAAATGAGGAATCAGGTAATTCCAGACCCATGTAATATGTGCATTAAATGAATATTCACACACTACTAAGAGTCAAGTAAAGGAGTATATCAACTAAAATTAGAGAAGGTTTCCCAAAGGAAGCAATAATTCAGCTGAATTTTTTTAAAAAATGAAAGAATACGAATGATGGGAAGAGAATTCCATGAAAAGGTGCAACATTTATAAAGAGCAATACTTGAGTATTACTCACAAAAGAGTAATACTTGAGATTCACTTAAGGCAATTTACACAATCAATGTGGGTAGATCAAATTGTAAATAGATCCCTGTCTTGAATTGTCTCAGACCTCACTTATACTTTCTTAGATCTTTAGGTGGATATTTCCCTTTTCCTAAACAATAAATGCTTGCAGCAGTTTAATTTCATGTCCCCAGCCCCTCTCTCTCCTCTATTTTGCAAACTTGTTATGCACCTTCTATAATTTTGACATCTAGTTTAATGGCAATTTAATATTTACAAAACTAACTTAAATTTTCCACAATAGTCATAGGCATTTTCTAAACCAAATTTAAAGAGATATTCCCTATTTGTCTCATTAAATGCTATCATTTTCCATGTTTGTGTTAGGACAAAAAGTTTTAATACTCTTCACAATTAGTTATTCTCATAAAACCTTAATAAAACCTATTGGCACTACTTTCAAAATAATTTTTACTGGTCCACTGCAACAGCCTTCCACCAATTCTCTCCATGTTTATCCTGGTCTTCAAAAATTGGTTCTCTTGAAGCAACCCAAATTGTCCTTTATAATCTTATTCTGATGACATCATTCCAGTGCTCAAAATTGAGTCCGTTTACTTCAATCATGAACTCATAGTTTAATGTAACACAATCAATATTTACAATAACAAGAACTGTAATCCTCATTTCATATTGAAGAAACTAGATTTCAGAATATCTAATTTACTGCTCAAACCACACGTTTTTAAGTGCTATATCTATAATTGAATCTGTTTGGTTGATTTCAAGGTAATTAAATGTCTTGTGTAATAAACACAGTCCCACAACTGAAAGTCTGGTTCCCACTGTTTACAGTTAGTCTTACCTGTGGAGTCTTGTTCAGAATCTAAAGGATGACTTTAAGTTACTCATAAACACTTGGAATCATTTTTCATCCAGTTTGACAACTGAGGGTAGAAAGCTGCCTTATTACCTGAGGATATTCATTTAATTTGACTCTGTCCATTTCTCTACGAAGTCTTCTGATTCCTCAGGTCATTTTTATATGCACTATTGGTTATTTGAAAGGAATTCCAGGGTTCACACGGAAAAAAGAAGGTTATCACTTTAGGAAAGGTATCAAAATGACCAGCACATCTTATAAGTACAAAGAAGATAGCAACTAGCCATTTGCCGGGGACGTTTTCCAAGTAACTACTTTCTTACTAACATCAAATAGAAAAGTCCCACTTGATGGTTTAACTCTTCTCATTCTGTCATGTTAACATAGCCAGACTAGTTGACTTGCAACTTTGAAAGACATCCCCCCCCCACCTAATTTTTTAAGCCATGCTTTAAGTCTAAGAAAGGACCTCCTGAAAAATTTACATCACTCACTAAGTGGATAGCATCTTCTCCGTTAGCAGTGAAGATCAGGGGATATTTAATTACTTGTTAGTGGTGAAGATCAGGGAATATTTCATTACTTCTAGCTGCATTTATCATTGAGTCTTAGAATTGGAATGTGTCCAAGACTGATTCTTGCTTAATTAATTCACTGACATTTTCCACAAAGTTTTTAAAGAACATCTATATGTAAAGATATTACTATAGCAAATCACATAATTAACGTCAAAAAGGTGCAACATACAAAGAAAGTAGCTTTGGAATTATATAAGATGGTTGTCCATCAAATACAAAATATTGATCCAGTCATGTTGTCTCAGTGAACTTGTTATGCATTTCCCCACCTGTCATGGGAAGATTTTCTTTTCTTTTATTTAATATTCAATTTAATCACATTATGTTTTGATTAATAAAATTTACATCAAAATGTAATTAAGTGTATCAAAATTTTAGATGTAATAACTAACAAATTATCCAATTAGATAGATAGATAGATAGATATGTATGTATTTTTTTTAAGTTAGGTAACTTCTGTTATGCCAGCAACTGTGCTATGAGTAAGGATACAGAGATTAATAAAACCAGGGGAAAAATCAGGCAAAAGGTTTTTTCATGCCTGGATCTTATTTTCTTTTAATAGAGTCAAACAATAACTACTTTATTAAAAGTCTTTCAACATTAAAGTAGTTATTACATAAAAGAAACTGTAAAGTAGCCATGACTTATGATATAAGTAAATAAAGTTTAGCTACCAACATAAATCTAAATACAGTTTTTATAATGGTAAAAATTCCCTACCTAGACCATTCCTCTGAGTACCTATAGGTAAAACTCAACATATTTTTGATAAGTAGTGTTCAGTGGACCCTGAACCATAAAATTGTATTTTCTCTTCTCCATTTAGGAGACAAACTCATTGCTGTGATTATTTCCCAAAGTCACTTTTTCATCCCACAGCTTCCTCATAGCATTTTCACCTCTAAATTTGTGGCTGCGTTCCCAGGTGGTGCTTGTGGTTAAAGACCCTGCGTGGCAAAACAGGAGACATAAGATATGGGAGTTTGATCCCTGGGTTGGGAAGATCCCCTGGAGGAGGGAATGGCAACCAACTCCAGTATTCCTGCCTGGAAAGTCCCATGGACAGAGGAGCCGGGGCAGGCTACAGTCCATAGGGTCGCAAAGAATGAGATAGGACTGAAGCAACTTAGCACGCGCAGAAAGCACGTTTAGAAGTTTAGCAAAGGAGTTATGATGGTATAAAATGTAGCCATGGGTTGGCTGTAAATATACAGGGCACGAAAACAAATAAGTAGGGCACACTAAGATGGCAATAATGATGTGAGATACACAGATAGAGAGGACTTTGCGCCTCCCCTCCGAATTATACGTCTTTAGGGAGCGCAAGATGTCCACGTAGGATACCATCAAGGGAAAATGTTTTGTTTTGAGGTTAAAGCAGCATTTTTTATTTTTAGTTTTTGCTTAACAAATATATGAGAAAGACTGACAATTTCTGACCCTCACTAGGGTGTTCTTTAAACTGTAATTTCAAAAACTGTATTTCCTTATAAAAGTTGAAAATGTTCTCACTTTGAACTAAAGAAAAATATTGTAGTTATTAATCATAGCTCTTGTAGTACACACTGCAATTCTGTAGCTTGACATATTCTATAATCTGTTCTCATTTTAATATGTATTTATTTTTTTTACATTTTTTTAAGTGGAGACTAATTACTTTACAATATTGTGGTGGTTTTTGCCATTCATTCACATGAATCAGCCATGAGTATACATGTGTTCCCCATCTTGAACCCCCTCCCACCTCCCTCCTCATCCCATCCCTCAGGGTCATCCCAGTGCACCAGCCCTGAGTACCCTGTCTCATGCATCGAACCTGGACTGACAATCTGTTTCATATGTGATAAAATACATGTTTCAATGCTATTCTCTCAAATCATCCCACCCTCGCCCTCTCCCACAGAGTCCAACAGTCTGTTCTTTACATCTGTGTCTCTTTTGCTGTCTCACATACAGGGTTATCATTACCATCTTTCTAAATTCCATATATATGTGTTAGTATACTGTATTGGTGTTTTTCTTTCTGGCTTACTTCACTCTGTATAATAGGCTCCCGTTTCATCCATCTCATTAGAACTGATTCAAATGTATTCTTTTTAATGGCTGACTCCATTGTGTATATGTACCACAGCTTTCTTATCCATTCATCTGCTGATGGACATCTAGGTTGCTTCTATGTCCTGGCTATTGTAAACAGTGCTGCGATGAACACTGGGTACACCTCTCTCTTTCAATTCTGGTTTCCTTGGTGTGTATGCCCAGCAGTGGGATTGCTGGGTCATAAGGCAGTTCCATTTCCAGTTTTTTAAGGAGTCTCCACACTGTTCTCCATAGTGGCTGTCCTAGTTTGCATTCCCACCAACAGTGTAGGAGGGCTCCCTTTTCTCCACACCCTCTCCAGCATTTATTGCTTGTAGACTTTTTGACAGCCGCCATTCTGACTGGCGTGAGATGGTGCCTCATTGTGGTTTTGATCTGCATTTCTCTGATAATGAGTGATGTTGAGCATCTTTTCATGTGTTTGTTAGCCATCTATATGTCTTCTCTGGAGAAATATCTGTTTTGTTCTTTGGTCCATTTTTTGACTGGGTCGCTTATTTTTCTGGAATTGAGCTGCAGGAGTTTCTTGTATATTTTTTTAGATTAATTCTTTGTCAGTTGCTTCATTTGCTATTATTTTCTCCCATTCTGAAAAAAATGTTTTAATGGGTAAATGAGTCCACAGTTGGCAGCAACAGAGTCCAATGGTGTGAGTGTCCAAGCAGACAAGTTTCAACAAAGGGTTTCGGGCACACAGGAATGGTCTATGATATTGGAATTACAGACAGGCAGTCACACTGTGAAGAGAATCCAGTGTTGCAAAGACAAACCCTCTAGCTTGTGATGCTTGAAAGAAACCACACCCCTGCCACTCATGATGGTTTCACTATACAGGGTTTTGCAGATGACCAAGTAGAGCTCTTTGGCAACCGCTATGGGCAGGAAGATCTCAGCAGCAAAAGATACTCAGGAAAGAGTTGAGTTCTGTACTTCCTGAAAGAGATTTTTTTCTTACATCAAGTGTCAGTTGGCATTTTAGGTGTCATAGATGAAAACCAGCAGCTATATACAAGGGATAAGAAACACAAGCAGGAACTGTAAGCTCTACCGAAGCTTACAATAGGTGACTTATAAATTGAAGACACCTATTCTTACCTGAACAAGTTCTTTTTCTACTCTAAATATATAAACTCCTCTTAAACTAACTTTCTTAAAGTGAATTTCATTAAAAATAATAACAACATTGTTTTGTGACTAAACTGTTTTAAATTTATTTTAACTTAATTTTAAACTACACTATTTATCTTATTTATATTCAATTTATTATTTTAGTTGTAATAATTTTGAATTATAAATGTACCACCCTAGGCATACTTCTGAAAGATAATGGTAATAAGGGACAGTTAGTCTCAATCCCTGGGTCAGGAAGGTCCTCTGGAGAAGGAAATGGCAATCCACTCCAGTACTCTTGCCTGGAAAATCCCATGGATAGAGGAGCATGGTAGGCTACAGTCCATGGGGTCGCAAAGAGTCGGACAGGACTGAGCAACTTCACTCACTCAGTCTCTTCACATATTGAAATATGTTATATATCATAGCAGTTATGTGTCAACCTGCACACAAATAAAGAGATCAGTCAAAAACAATAATCTCAAATTGGTTCCAAATTGTGACTTCAGGGTATAATAGTCATAGGCAAAATTTCAAATCAATGGCAATAAGATAATTCTGTGAATATATTTTTTAAAATTCTAAAGTTTAGAGAAACAATTAAGACTTCATCACTATTTAATTCCTATAACAAAGTTAATTCAAGATGAATCAGGTGTTTTAAATCCAGGATCAAACCCAGATCTCTGGCATTGCAGGCAGATGCTTTAACCTCTGAGCCACCAGGGCAGACCCCTTGGACTATAGCCTACCCGGCTCCTCCGTCCATGGGATTTTCCAAGCAAGAGTACTGGGGTGGGTTGCCATTTCCTTCTCCAAATATAATAAATAAGATATCACAAATGCTTTAAAACTTAAATCCTAAAAATGAATTGAAGAACGTTTGGTACAAGTGGACTGGGAAAATTCTTCCTAAAGAAGATACAAAAAATTCTAAAAATTGAATATAAACCATAAAATAAATTACAAGGAAAAAGCATTCTACATAGGATAAAACATTAAAAGCATATAACCAGAAAATATTAAATAATATGTAAAAGATATCAAATTTTAGTATCTCATTATCTCATAAAAATAAAAACAAAAAAATAGGTTTTATATATATATATATATAATCAGGAAGAAAATAAATACAGCTAAATTAAGTATGTGGAAAGGTGACCAAACTCAATTACATGAAAAGGGTGGTGGTTAAAATATAAAAATATTAACAAGATGTCATAAATATCTTTCAGGGACTGGTCATTGACAATGTGGTCAAAAGAATTCTCACAGACTGTAGACAGGACTGTAGCTGTTACACTGACCTCAAGAATGGTAGGTTAGCAATAACTGTCAATATCAACATTTTAAATGAATATACTACCTGAACATTGATTGAAATATCATATCAAAAATTCTATGCCTAGGAACTCATAACTGCACAATTCAAAAGCATATTTTTTGGAAAATTATTTCTCATAAGAGACGTTTAGGAACCAAATGAAGAGGAATGGACATGTCAATTTTAGTATAAATCTATACAGAGTATTGTGTAGCTTAAGAAAAGTTGAGATATTATGGATTGATAATAGAAATATTTTTCATATGTCAGATACCAAAGCAAGTGTTACATATATAGAAAGAAGCAAATATACATTGGCTAAGATATTGTGTTTCAAAGATTATTGGTGGTAGTGGTTTAGTTGCTAAGTCTTATCTGACTCTGTGCAACCCCATGAACTATAACCCACCAGGTTCCTCTGTCCATGTGACTTCCCAAGCAAGAATACTGGAGTGGGTTGCCATTTTCTTCTCCAGGAGATCTTCTTGAATCAGGGATCAAAACCAGGTCTTCTGTGTTGCAGTCAGGTTCTTTACTGACTGAGCCACCAGTTAAGCTATCAATTAAGAAACAAATTTAGGGCTAAATTCTGAGCATGAGGACTAGAACATACTGAGAGAAAAATAGGAAATTTATTTGACATTGCATCCCAGTTTACTTGGTTTTCCTTTATACTATTTATTAATATCTCTTTTCGATTTCAATTTTCTTATAAAGTTAAAGCATTAAGTTAAACATTTTGTAAATAATGCAACTTAAACATAGTTAAGAAAGCAACTTATATAGAATTAAATATATAAAATTGTATACATAAACATGTTCCAATTAAATGACACAAATCTATATAAAAAGTATCCTGTCTCTGAAAGAGAGTAAAAAAGATAAATACATGAATTGATTAAATTTCAGGATGACTATATAATAGTTAAAATTCTATATAAAAAGTTTAAAAGTTAACTATATATAAAGCTAAAAATCAGTAAAACTCATAATAACCTCAATTCATTTTAAATTACTACTCTTGATATTTAGTTATATCCAGCTCTTCATGAACCCTTGGACTGCAGTGCACCAAGCTTCCTTGTCTTTCACTGTCTCCCAGACTATGCTCAAATTCATGGCCATTGAGTTGGTGATGCCATCCAGCCATCTCATCCTCTGTTGCCCTCTTCTCCACCTGTGCTCAATCTTTCCCAGCATCAGGGATTTTTCCAATGAGTCAACTCTTCCCATCAGGTGGCCAAAGTATTGGAGCTTCAGCTTCAGCATCAGTCATTCCAATGAAGAGTCAGGGTTGATTTCTCTTGGATTGACTAGTATGACCTCCTCGCATTTCAAAGGACTCTCAAGAGTCTTCTACAGCACCACAGTTTAAAAGCATCAATTCTACCAATACAATATTGTAAGTAATTAACCTCCAATAAAAATAAATAATTTTTTTTAAAAATAAAATAGATAAATAAAAGCATCAATTCTTTGGTGTTCAGCTTTCTGTACGGCCCACGTCTTACACCCATATATGACTATTGGAAAAACTATGCACTGACCTATGGACTTCTGTTGGCAAAGTGATATCTCTATTTTTAAATACATATTACTAATTCCTAGATATATAGGCATTACCTCTTTCTAGGTATAGTAATAAACAAGTAATTATAGGCCTTATATCCTAGTAGGGAGGTAAACTGTTAATAATAGCATAGCTGTATTAAATGCAAACATTCATATAATTATCACAAAGTCTCTGAAGAAAAGGAAATTCATAATCAAATTTTAAAATGATTTTTGCATTCTAAGTAAATTAACCCTGATGTCAAATGACTCCCTTCATGTTGGGTGATACACTAATTTACTGAGATACGATGTTCCTTTTCCAGAGGTTCTTCATAGCATTAGTCAACTCAGAATTTCTTAGACTGTAGATTAATGGCTTCCTTGTGGGGGTTATGACTGTATAGAACACATTCACAGATTTGTCAATGGGGAAGGTCTTAGCAGGTCTTGCATTTATGAAAATACAGGGAACAAAGAAGCAGACAACCACAATGATGTGAGAACCAAAGGTCTGGAGGGCTTTCCACCTTCCTTCCTGACTCAGGTTCTTCAGAGACCGCAGGATGACTACATAGGAGACGAGTAAGAGCAGAAACACGATAGTCCAGATCAGCCCCCCGTTGGATGCAACTAAGAGGTCAATGACATCGGTGTACAGACTAGTTCCAATACGGCGTACATGTCACACATATAGTGATCAATGACATTTGGGCCACAGAATGGGAGCCCATAAACAGTGCTGAGTTGAATTACTGGGTGCAGAAAACCCCCAACCCAGGACAGCACCAGCAGCACAACACACACCCTCTGCCTCATGATCACCAAATAATGCAGGGCTTACAGATGGCCACATAGACGTCATAGGCCATCACCAGCAGAAGGAAGACCCCTGAGCCAGCAAAAGGTGCTCTGCAAACAACTGGGTCATGCAAGATTCAAAGGATATGATTTTTTCCCCCAAAGAATAAGTCTGAAATCAACCTGGGCATAGTAGAAGAAGACTAAGTGACATCCGTAAGTGATAAGCTAGCAAGAAACAAGTGCATCGGTGAGTTCAGGGTCTTACTGACGGTTACAGTAATGATAATGAGAAAGTTGCCCAGTACAGTCAACATGTAAAAGACCAGAAACATAACAAAAAGGACATTCTGCTCCTTTGGATTCTTTGTGAGGCCCGAGAGGACAAAATAAGATAAATTGTTCCTTGGTTCCATCTAGTTCTTACAAGAGCTGAGTTTGTGTATTAGAAGCAGTTTACCTATAAAACAAGGGGGGGGGATTAAATGTTTAATTTTTTAATTTATCCATTCAAGAGAAGAAAGTGAATGGTGTACATTTTGGGTCCAATATGTCAAGGACATTCTAATTACCAGCTTGGAAAAGCCATAGAACCCTACCCTCAGTGATGTGACACATAATAAGGAATCAGGCAATTCCAGCCATCTCATGAATATTCACACAGTGCTAAGAGTCACAGCATAAGTGTATATCAAACTAGAATCAGAGAAGACTTCCCAAAGGAGTCAACGCTTCAGCTGAGTCTTTTTTTTTTTTAATGAGAGAATAAAAAAAGATGGGAAGAGAATTCCATGAAAAAGAGCTGCTGCTGCTGCTGCTGCTAAGTCGCTTCAGTCGTGTTCAACTCTGTGCGACCCCATAGACGGCAGCCCACCAGGCTCCCCTGTCCCTGGGATTCTCCAGGCAAGAATACTGGAGTGGGTTGCCATTTCCTTCTCCAATGCATGAAGGTGAAAAGAGAAAGTGAAGTCACTCAGTTGTATCTGACTCTTAGCGACTCCATGGACTGCAGCCTACCAGGCTCCTCCACCCATGGGATTTTCCAGGCAAGAGTACTGGAGTGGGGTGCCATTGCCTTCTCCATGAAAAAGAGCACCATTTATAAAGTCACAAATGTGTACCACCTCTTAAGGTAATTTGCATAATCAATGTGAGTAGACCAACCTATGAATAGAAGATCCCTGTCTTGAATTGTCTCAGACCCCAGTGATACGTCTTAGGTCTTCAGGTGGATATTTCCCTTTTCCTGACCAATAAATGCTGCAGCCCACCTCTTATTGTCTCCAGCCCATCTCTCTCCCTTAATTTTCAAATTTATATATGCAACATCTCTAGTTTTAGACATCCAGTTGATTGACAATTTAGTATTTATAAAACTAGCTTTTAAATTTTCCATGAAAAAACATAAGCAGTTCCTATACAAAATTTAAAGAGGCATTCCCTATTTGTCTCATTATATATTATCATTTTCCATATTATTGTCTTGACAAAAAAAACTGCAGCCCTCTGCACTTGATACTCTCATAAAACTTTATTAAATCTTGTTGTCTCTACTTTCAAAATATATCACTAATTTTTCATTCCCTTCTTAATTTTTTCCTGGTCTGCTGCAGTACCCTCCTACCAAGTTTTCCTGTGTTTATTCTCCAAAAATTGGTCCTCCTAAAGCAGCTCAAATGGTCTTTTTCAGTTTTATTCTGATGATATCACTCTATTGCTCAAAACTGCTACAGTATATTCCAATCATGCACTCATAGTCTAATGTATCATATTTAATATTTGCAATAACAAGAGATGCAATTGTCATTTTATAATTGAAGAATCTAATACTCAGAACATCATTTATTTTCCCAAAATCACACATTTCTAAGTGATATATCTAGAACTGAATCTACATTTGTTCGACTTCAAAGTAATTTAGTTTCTTACATAAAGAAAGTCATACAACTGTAAGCCTGGTTCTCATTATTTTCTGCTAGTCTTATCTTGTGGAGTTTTGTTCAGAACCTAAGGATGATTTGAAGTTACTCACAAACACTTGAAATTCTTTTTCATCCAGTTTGATGACAGAGGCCAAATGCTGCCTTATTACTGGAGTTTATTTCATTTGGCAGTCTGTTCTTTTTCTGCACTAAGTCTTCTGATTATTCAGAAGTTCATTTTTCTATAAAATATAGATTCTTTGAAAGGAGTTCCATGGCACACAGAAAAAAATAGTTTATCACATCAGGAAATGTATCAAAATGACCAGCTAATCCTCCATATTCATAGAAAACGTAGATATCAACTAGACATTTCCTAGGGAAGTTTTTCACAACTTATTTCCTACTAACAACAAAATGAAAAATAGCATTTGAGTGTTTAGCTCTTCTCACACTCACGTCAACATGGGCAGACTAGTTGACTTCAGATTTCGAAAGACTGCTGTGGTTTTTTGTCATGCTTTAGGCGTAAGAAATGACCTCATGAAAAATGCATGAGAGCCACCAAGTGGACAGCGTCTTCTCCCTGCTAAGGGTGGGATTGCAGAGCATTTCATCCCTTCCAGCTGAATTTATCATGCAGTCTTGGAATTGAGATGTGTTCAAGACTGATTCTTGCTTTAATTAACACACTGGAACTTTCCACAAAGTTGTTAAACAACATCTACAGGTAAAGATGATATTAGACCAAATTTCATATTAAATATCATAATGGTGCAACATGGAAAAATAGCTTTAGAATCGTTATGAGACTACTGCCAATCAAGAATAAATCAACCCAATCATTTTGTCCCAGTGAATTTATTTGTTATATATTTCCTGCACCCGGCAGAGGAAGATTTTCCATTCTTTTATTTACTACTCAATATTCTTAGCTTGGTTCATGATCTGAGCCACAGTAAGCTCCCAGTCTTGCTTTTGCTGACTGTACAGAGCACACACAAAAAAAATCTTAAATTTAAATTAAATTTTAATTTTAAAAATTCTTAAATAGAAGAAGGGAGGGAAATGACAGGATAATTCAGTTATGACCTAAATCAAATCCCTTATGATTATACAGTGGATGTGACAAATAGATTCAAAGAATTAGATCTGATAGTGTGCCTGAAGAATTATGGACAGAGCTTCATGACACTGTACAGGAGGCAGTGATCAAGACCATCCCCAAGAAAAAGAAATGCAAAGAAAAAAGGCAAAATGGTTGTCTAAGGAGGACTTACAAATGACTAAGTAAAGAATAGCAGCTAAAAGCAAAGGAGAAAAGGGAAGATATACCTATTTGAATGCAGAGTTCCAAAGGATGGCAAGGAGAGATAAGAAAGCCTTCTTCGGTGATCAATGCAAAGAAATAGAGGAAAGCAACAGAATGGGAAAGACTGGAGATCTCTTCAAGAAAATTAGAGATACCAAGGGAGTATTTCATGCAAAGATGGGCACAATAAAGGACAGAAATGGTATGGACCTAACAGAGTCAGAAGATATTAAGAAGAGGTGGCAAGAATACACAGAAGAACTATACGAAAACGATCATGACCCTGATAATCACAATGGTTTTGTGATCACTCTCGTAGAGCCAGACGTCCTGGAATGCAAAGTCAAGTGGGCCTTAGAAAGCATCACTATGAACAAAGCTAGTGGAGGTGATGGAATTCCAGCTCAGCTATTTCAAATCCAAAAAGCTGATTCTGTTAAAGCGCTGCACTCATATGCCAGCTATTTGGACAACTCAGCAGTTGCCACAGGACTGGAAAAGGTCAGTTTTCATTCCAATCCCAAAGAAAGGCAATGTCAAAGAATATTCAAACTACCGCCCAATCCACTCATCTCACATGCTAGCTAAGTCATGCTCAAAATTCTCCAGGCCAGGCTTCAACAGTATGTGAACAGAGAACTTCCAGATGTTCAAACTGGATTTTGGAAAGGCAGAGGAACGAGAGATCAAATTGCCAGCATGCGTTGAATCACCAAAATAGCAAGAGAGTTCCAGAAAAACATCTACTTCTGCTTTATTGACCATTGCAAAGCCTTTGACTGTGTGGATCACAACAAACTGTGGGAAATTCTTAACAGATGGGAATATCAGACCATCTCACAGGTCTCCTTTGAAATCTGTAGGCAGGTCAAGAAGTAACAGTTGGAACCGAACATGGAACAATGAACTGGGTCAAACTGCAAAAGGACTGAGTCAAGGCTATATATTGTCACTCTGTTTATTTAACTGAAATGCAGAGTACACCATGCGAAACGCTGGACTGGATGAAGCACAAGCTGGAATCAAGATCGCCAGGAGAAATACCAATACCTCAGATATGTAGATGACACCACCCTTATGGCAGAAAGCAAAGAACTAAAGAGCCTCTTGATGATAGTGAAAGAGAAAAGGGAAAAAGCTGGCTATAGCTCAACATTCAGAAAACAAAGGTCATGGCATTCAGTCACATCACGTCATGGCAAATATATTGGGAAACAATGGAAACAATGACAGACTTTATTTTCTTGGGCTCCAAAATCACTGCAGATGGTGACCGCAGCCATGAAATCAAAAGACACTTGCTCCTTGGAAGAAAAACTATGACCAACCTAGACAGCATATTAAAAAGCAAAGACATTACTTTGCAGACAAAGGTCCATCTAGTCAAAGCTTTGGCTTTTCCAGTAGTCATGTATGGATGTGAGAGTTGGACTATAAAGAAAGCTGAGAGCAGAAGAACTGATGCCTTTGAACTGTGGTGTTGGAGAAGACTCTTGATATTTCCTTGCAGTTGGAAAAATGCACTTCATTTAAAGTGGATAACCAATTGCATGGAGATCCAGTCCATCCTAAAGGAAATGAGTCCTGAATATTAATTGGAAGGACTGAGGCTGAAGCTCCAATACTTTGGCCACCTGATGTGAAGAACTGACTCATTTGAAACGACCCTGATGCTGGAAAATATTGAAGGTGGGAGGAGAAGGGGACAACAGAGGATGAGTTGGTTGAATGGCATCACCGACTTGATGGACATGAATTTGAGTGAGCTTCAGGAAGGATATGTTGATGGACAAGAAAGCCTGGATTGCTACAGTCCATGGGGTGGCAATGAGTTGGACATGACTGAATGACTGAACTTAACTGAACTTATTCTCAGCTTAAAATTTTGTTAGAGATATAAAATTATATCAGAAAACACAACTAAATGTGTTAGCATTTTAGAGATAACAGCTAATTATTTATCCAATTATTAATTTTTAAAGTAATTAACCTCCAATTAAGATAAATAAATTTATATTTTAAATAAATAAAGGTCAGGACACGTGTGTTATGCCAGCAATTGTACACTGAGTGAGGGCCCAGCAATTTCTAAAATTGGTCGGAAAATCATGCAAAATTTTTCTCCTGCATGGATGTTATTTATTTATGATTCAGACAATAAAGAAAGAAACAGTTTAATAAAGTAGTTTTATTCTTTTCACTACTTATAAGTTAAGAAATAAGGTAGTGTGACAGAAAATGAGGGAAAATTCTACTATGGATAATGTAATCAGAGATGATTTTTCTTTAAAGGATATGTTTGAGATGAGATTGAAAGGATAGAAACGAATACCATCAGAAGCACTGTTACAGAAATGATACCAATGAACAAAGCAGAACAGATTCAGAGACGCAGAGAACAAACTTATGGTTGTCAGCGGAGAACAATGTGGGAGAGATAGGAAGACTGAGATCTACGTATTCAAACCACTTCATTTAAAGCGGATAACCAACAAGGTCTCACTGTACTGTATAGGAAGCTCTGTTCAGTGTTATGTGGCAGCCCGAATGGGAAAGGGGTTTGGGGAGAATGGACGCGTGTTTGCATGACTGGGTCCCCTGCTGTCCGCCTGAAATGATCACAACATTGCTCATGGCTGTGCCTTCATTTTCAGTCAGTTCAGTCGCGTCCAGTTCCTTATGAACCATGGACTGTAGCCCACCAGGCTCCTCTGTCCACGGCATTCTCCAGGCAGGAATGCTAGTGTGGGTGCCATGTCATCAAGGAAGCTTCCTAACCCAGGAACTGAACCCTTGTCTTCTGAGTCTCCTGCATTGCAGGTGGATTCTTTACCGCTGAGCCACTGGGGACACTCACTAACTGGCTATACACCAGCATAAAATAACAGTTTTTAAATAAAGAAGCACTATTACAGAAAGTAAACTAAATTTAAAAAGTGAGATAATAAAATCATCTTACTCTCAGTGTTGACAGGAGCTATATACTCAGAAAACTCTAAAATTTTCATAAGAATTTTTATGGCAATACTATGTTAAAAAGGGCTTGTGACAGTGTCCCCTTTTCATCCATATTTTAATGGGGAAGTTTTCCATCTTTCAAAGTTGAGGATGATGTTAGCTGTGATCTGTAAATATATGAACTTTGTTATGTCAAGGTACACTCCTTCTATTTCCAATTTGTTGAGATTTTATGTGAAATGGTATTGAATATCTATACCATCATGAACAACCAGGAGTAATAAAGAAAATAATTCCACCTACAAGCACGTCATAAAGAATAAAATACCAATACAATATTGTAAAGTAATTAGCCTCCAATTAAAATAAATAAATTTAAATTAAAAAAAAGACATTTTTCATTTTCAAAAAAAAAAAGAATAAAATAGTTAAGAAAAACATAACCAAAGAGACAAAAATCTTGTAAACTGGAAACTGCAAAATGTTACTCAGAGAACACACACCCATATATGGAAAAAATTTTATGAATTGGGTTATTTAATAGCATTAAGCTGTTAATATGATTGTAAGTGACCTACAGATTCAGTGCAATCCTTATCAAAACCCCAAAAGTGTTTCTGGCAGAAATAGAAAAATTCATGCCAAGACTCATACAGAATCTCAAGGACTCCAATTTTTTCCAAGACAATCTTGAAAAGTAAAGAGAAAGTGGTCAGTCTAATATTTCTGGATTCTACAACATTATGCAAAACAATGGTAGTCACAGCCCCAGTTTTGGAATAAAGACAGACAACTAATGGAATTAAGAGAGTCTAGAAATAAACCTTTTATATGTGCTTAGATAATTTTCAACAAGGGTGCCAACAGCATTTAATGGGGAAAGGATATTACACTGAGTGAAAAAAGGCAATCAAAAATAAATAAATAAATGATTCCACTTTACCTGAGGCACTTAAAGTAGTCAAGTTCACAGAAAGTAGAATGGTGATTGCCTGGGGCTCATTGAGTGGAAATGGGAAATTTTATTTAATAGCTGTGGAATTTCAGTTTGGAAAGCTGGAAATGTTCTGCCGATGATAGACAGTGACATTGTTTGCATAACAGGGTGAATTAATGCCACTTTAATATGGTTAAAATTTAAAATTTTGTTATGTATATATGACCACAATTTTAAAAATAAGTTTAAGAACTAAGGTAATAGGAGCTTTCCCGGTGGCTCAGTGGTAAAGAACCTGCCTGCAATGCAGGAGGCTCAGGAGACACAGGTTCAATTTCTGGATTGGGAAGATCCCCTGGAGGAGGGCATGGCAACCCACTCCAGTATTCTTGCCTGGAGAGTCCCGTTGACAGAAGAGTCTGGTGGGCAAGTGCCCACAGTGCTGCAAAGAGTCGGATCAGACTGAAGAGACTTGGCATGAACACACACAACTTTTGAAGAGCCTGAAGCAAAAAGCAGAGTCTGGAGAAAAGTAGGGTACTGTGCATGCCCCCTGCACACAATATCACCTAAGGAGTTGTTTGTCCTTGCTACCCCCTGCTGCAGCAGGACCCCAACAAAGCCTTGCCTAAATTTCTTGTCTGGTCTCTAATCAATTTCTATTGATTAAGGAGGTCAAGAACCCTGGGTAGTAACAAGGACACCAGCCCAGAACCCTCTGGGACCTGCAACCACTCAAACAATGCAAGTTCTGGGGCCCCTGGCCCCACAGCCAGGGACCCTGGGACTTGGCTCCACCACCAGTGGGCTAGCCCTAGACCCAGGTCCTGGTCTCACCCACCAGTGGGCGAGCATCAGCCCCAGGACCCACTGGGCCAAAGCCCCACCCACCAGACCGTGGCCCTGATGCCAGCCCAGTCAGTCCCAGCCCACTCACCAGCAAGCCAGCACCACCCAGGACACCCTGGCCTGACCATTCTACCAACCAGCAAAATGACACCAGCTCCAGGACACCTTGCTTGGTGACTAGCCAGAAAGATACCAATTATGTGTACAATAGCAAAAAGTGTCATTTCTTTTTTTTAATATAAATTTATTTAATTGGAGGTTAATTACTTTACAATATTGTATTGGTTTTTCCATACATCAACATGAATCCGCCACAGGTATACACGTGTTCCCCATCCTGAACCCCCCTCTCTCCTCCCTCTCCGTACCGACTCTGGGTCATCCCGGTGCACCAGCCCCAAGCATCCAGTATCATACAGTGAACATGGACTGGCGATTCGTTTCATATATGATATTATTAGACAATTATTTCATAAAAATCAGCATGGAAAAGATCAACAATTAAATGAATAGATAAAAGAGATTAACAGACAATTCTAGGGAAAAAAATACAAATTATATCAAACAAGTGAAAAGATGTCCAAACTCAATTATATCAAAAGGATTTGTGGTAAATTCTAAAACCAAATTTAAAATAAATTTAATCTGATTATCATATGCCATCAGTATTTATCAGGACTGATTTTGAGAATGTGGACAAAAATATTCTCACAGACTGTGGACAGGAGTGTAGCTGTTTGTACAACTTCAAAGATGGCAATAGCTATGACCATCAATATTTTAAATAAATGTATTACCTGAGCATTGATTCAGACACAACACATATATCAACAACTTCACTTCCAGGAGCTCATACTTACACACATTCAAAACTATATTTTTATTGCAAAATTACTTTTCATAGAAAAAATTTAGGAACAACATGAAAAAGAAAGGAAACAATTTCAGTATGTCTCTATAAAGGAGTATGATGTAGTATGAGAAAAATTAAGGATTAAATCTAAATGGACTGCTAGGAAAATACTTCACAGATGTTACTGAAAAAGCAAAGTTTACCTACACAGAAAAAAAAAAAATACATGTATTTAAATATAATTGCTTTTACATAGATTATTACCAGATGGATCTTAAGAAATAGAGTGCCACTGCAAAACTGGACTAGAAAATATATTGAGAGGTAAATAGGAAATGTATTCTACACTTTCTCCCATTTTGTATGATTTGCATTTTTAGTATTTATTATTATCTATTTCACTTCAATTGTTTAAAAAAATTAGTTACATGAAAAGTTTTGTGTATAATGCAACTGAAATTTTATAAAGAACACAGAGTAGCATTAAATACTTTAAATAGCATAATAAAAAGAATAACTTAGAAGACAAGAATCTAACTAAAAATAAATACTGTCTGGAAAAAATTAAAAAAGAAAAAAATGCATAAATTGGGTAAAAATCAGTGTAACTATATAAAATTTCCTCACTAATCTGTTACATGATAGTGGCTCCTTCAATATAAGCCTTACATCTTTCTAGGTACAGTGATAACAAAATATTACAGACCTTACATTCTACCATGGAGAGGAACTATTCATGTTATTAACAGCACAGTTGCATGGTTATAGTATAACTTTTTGTATTATAATTATAAATTCTTTGGAGAAAAAGAAATCAGCATCAGATCTGAGAAAGCTACTGAATTCCAAAGAAGTGATCTCTGATGTCAAATGCCCCCCTTCATGGTGGATGATGCCCTTTTTTTACCATAAAATGCCATGTTCCTTCTCCAAAGCATATTCATGGCATTTGTCATCTCTGAGTTTCGCAGAGTGTAAATTAATGGATTCAGCATGGGGGTTATGACTGTGTAAAACACGCTCAGTGACTTGTCAAAGGAGAAGGTCTTAGCAGGTCTCACATACATGAAAATACAGGGAACAAAGAAGCAGACAACCACAGTGATGTGGGAACCACAGGTCTGGAGGGCTTTCCGCCTCCCTTCCTGACTCAGGTTCTTCAGAGAGTGCAGGATGACTCCATAGGAGACGAGCAAGAGCAGAAACACGATAGTGCAGATCAGCCCCCCGTTGGCCAGCACTAAGATGCCAGTGACATAGGTGTCAGTACAGACGAGTTCCAATAAGGGGTACATGTCACAGAAAAAATGATCAATGACATTGGGGCCACAGAATGGGAGTCCAAAAACAGTGCTAAGTTGAATAACTGAGTGCAGAAAACCTCCAACCCAGGACACCAGCAGCAGCACAACACACACCCTCTGCCTCATGATCACCAAGTAATGCAACGGCTTACAGATGGCCACATAGCGGTCATAGGCCATCACCAGCAGAAGGAAGACCTCCGATCCACCAAAAAAATGCTCTGTAAAGAGCTGGGTCATGCAGGATTGGAAGGATATGGTATTTTCCCCCACAAACAAGCTTGAAATCAGTTTGGGAGAAATAGATGAGGAATAAATGATATCCATAAACGATAAGCTAGCAAGAAAAAAGTACATTGGTGAATTCAGGGTCTTACTAAATGTTACAGTCACCACAATAAGCATGTTGCCCAACATGGTCAAAATGTAGAAGAACAAGAACAGAACAAAAAGGACTTTCTTCTCCTTTGGATTCTGTGTGAGGCCCAGGAGGACAAAGTGAGTCACATTGCTTCTCTGTTCCATCTATTCCTTATAGGTGCTGACTTCAGATATGAGCAACAGTTTACCTATAAATCAAATCAAACAATTAAAAACACATTACATTGATTATAAGCTTAATGTACTTTATTCACTCAATGTGTTAAACCTGACATTAGGATCATAAAGTCAAATAAGAATGTTTCCCTATTCTCAGTGATTAGATGTATAATGAGGAGTCAGACCATACCAACTAATTTTATAAGTGTCACTATAAATATATTCATGGATAAGGGTTCACATTTCCAGAATATCTATCATCAGCTCTGGATCTGGGAAGGTTTCTCAAAGTAAACAATACTTCAGCTGAGTTTTATAGGAAAAGTGAGATAATAAGAGATAAATAGGGAATTCCATGAAAAGATGAACCAGGTATAAAATCACAAAAGTGAAATATTTAAGTAAAGAATCACTTGAGGTAACTTACACATTCAAGTGGAAAATTTAGGAATAAATATGTGTATGCAACTGTCTAATTGACATATCCAAACATATCAATTTAATATTTATTCAAATAAATGTTAATCATATTTATTAAATACATCTTCAATATTCCACAATTAACCTATTCCTTCCCTAAATGTTCTCCATCTCATTATGTGGTAGAGAATAGTTTAATAAAAGGAAATATTAACATTGTAAGAATACCTATCATTTTTATGTCAAACTATATGGATGGCTCAGTGGTAAAGAATCTCCCTCCAAGCAGGAGACAGGGGTTCAACTCCTGGGTTGGGAAGATCCCCTGGAGAAGGAAAGGGCAACCCACCCCAATATTCTTCACTGGGAAATCCAACGGACAGAGAAGCCTGGTGGGCTACATTCCATGGCGTGGCTAAGATTTGGATATGACTTAGGGATAAACAAATCATGCTTACAGTGATGTTTCATATCTCCATATGTATAAGTGCATTTACTCTGTGCACTTATAAAATCACATTTAATGTATAAAATTTAGTCTTCACAGTAAGAAATATTAACTTCATTTTTTAAAGAAACAGTCTTATAATATTTGATTTTCTCAAAATCATACATTTTTCAGTGAGAGAAATTGAATTTTAAACTAGTTCACTTCAGAAATCTTGTGATTCCAGGAAGATGTTTTCAACTTTTCATTTCTTTTAAATCCAAGTTTGCAATTTCCTATATAGTAATAAATTTACACAACTGAAAAATCTGGCATCTACTATTAACTGTTATAAATTTACCTTTTGGATTCTTGTTCACAGCCAGCAAGTAGCCTTTTCAACTATCTCGTAAAGACATAGAAATATCTTCAATCCATTGTGAACACCAAGGACAAAATTCTGCTTTATTCCTAAAAATATATTTGATTTCACATGACTATGTCAGCCCCTAAACATCCATCAACAGAGTAATGGATAAGGAATATAGAATATTATAAAAACTGAAATAGCGCCATTCACAGAGATGTGGATGGACCTAGAGACTCTCATACAGAGTGAAGTAAGTCAGAAAGAGTAAAACAGACATTGAATAATATCACTTACATGTGTTATCTAGAAAACGGTACTGCTGCTGCCGCTAAGTCGCTTCAGTCGTGTCCGACTCTGTGCGACCCCATAGACAGCAGCCACCAGGCTCCCTAGTAAGTCAGAAAGAGTAAAACAGACATTGAATAATATCACTTACATGTGTTATCTAGAAAACGGTACTGCTGCTGCCGCTAAGTCGCTTCAGTCGTGTCCGACTCTGTGCGACCCCATAGACGGCAGCCACCAGGCTCCCTCATCCCTGGGATTCTCCAGGCAAGAACACTGGCGTGGGTTGCCATTTCCTTCTCCAATGCATGAAAGTGAAAAGTGAAAGTGAGGTCGCTCAGTTGTGTCCATTCTTAGCGACCCCATGGACTGCAGCCCACCAGGCTCCTCCGCCCATGGGATTTTCCAGGCGAGAGTACTGGAGTGGGTTGCCATTGCCTTCTCCGTATTAACTGCTGGCCTGCTTATTCAGGAGAATAATTGCCTTCCTTCCAGCTTCCACTTCCAGTAAGATGTTTTTCATCTCATTTGAGACTTCAAACATCATATTTCTAGCAATGTGATACAATTTCTGGTTTTATATATATATATATTTCTCTCAGATGATACATGCTTTCTCTATAGCCCTCCTTGTTCTCTTCTTGGAACATTGAGATCACCTTTTATTGTTCATATTTCTACCAATTGTAGCTTAAAGGCAATTTAGGATTTTTCTATCAGGCAGCCCAAAACTCAGCATCTACCCATTACCCAATCCCAAAGCCACTTGCACATTTTTTGGTGTTTAGTATATTCTTTGTATCAATATCTTTATCAGTTTGCTAGAGATTTTATAACAAAACAAAAACTGAGTTGAATTAAAAAATGGAAATTTATCACTACACCAAATTCTAAATCAAGGTGTCAACAGTATTGGTTACTTCTAAAGGCTGTGAGAGAAGGACGTGTTCCCTGCTTGTTTTCGTTGGCTTAAAGATGATCGGATTTAAGTTCACATGGTGTTCTCCATGTAAGCCTATCTGTATCTGAATTCCCCTTTTAATAAGAAAACCAGTCTTGTTGCATTAAGGCTCACCCTAGTGATCTTATTTTAAATAAATCACCTCCGTAAAGAACCCATTTCCAGATAAGCTCACATTCTCTCGTTTTAAAGATTAAGACACCAACATATAAATTTTAAGAGTACACAAAGTACCATAACTGTGTCCTCGGCTATATCATATAAGCCATAACAATTACTGTTCCAGATAGTGCCTCCCCAAGCTCATGTATTACAATTCTCCATGTTCACTTGGCTCAAGACTTTATATTAGCTCTCAGATAGGCAAATTGCTTTTCCATCTCTGTAGTTCCATTTATTCTTTTGTAGAATGTAATTTCAGAGATCAGAAACATTTACCTCTAAAATGATGGAACATATTGTAGAACGGTACAACTATTTACCGTTTACCAGCTACTTAACCTTGTGTTACATTATTCAGATAATGTAAACTCAGAGACATCTCAGAGTGTCTACTAATTCATTAATGGTCAGGCCCTAACCAGGAGTGATACTATCAGAGAACAAAAAAAGGAGTGTAACTGTGGAAGCATCTTTTCATTAACACTCTCCTTCTTTTCCAGATAAGGTTACCTCTTGAAGTTAAAAGATGGCTCCTGACTTCATTTCATTTTTTAACCTTTTCATGACAAATATCATATAAGTCTGAACCAGCCATGTTCTAATCTTGTTCCACTTGATACTCAGTGATATTGAACATCCCTTGAGGAGGTTTCCATTTAGCAAACTATTATATTTGATCATAAGTGTCTCTTTCTACTCCAGAGACCAGTTTATATGACATGAAAGCCAAAAGCCTTATGAAACTAGGTTTTAGATAAACTTCATCATTAATATGTGTAAATCAAATGTCTGTACAATTCTTCTTTTAGAAACTATATATCATTTTTATCATGAAAGATATTTCAAAGCCTGTAGCATATACTTTTATAAATCTAGGTGTAATACTTTAAATAAGTGAATCACCACTCTGAGTCATAATTTTCATAATTGTAAATGAGATTTTGATAGATACTTAATTGAGTTTTTGTGAGTATCTAGTGGGCTACATATACATATGTACCAAAGTTCTTGAACCAACATGGATAATCAGTCTTCACTTTTTTGTTTCAAAATATCAGAAATTCAATTTAAGCATATCAGCAAGCTTATACCCCCTGAAATGTAAAACATGGTGAGAAAACAGTCATTTTTATTCAACTGTTTTCATTAATATAGACCAAAATATCTTAATGAAGTACCAAGACTAGAAGAACATCTATAATTTCACTTGTTATGCAAAATTATGTTCAAATGTTACATCCATATATATTTACAAAATCAGATACCCACATGCATTTATATAAACACGTGTTCAGTCACTTTAGTCGTGTCCAACTCTTTGTGACCCTAGGACTGTAGCCTGCCAGGCTCCTTTGTCCATAGGATTCTCTAGGCAAGAACACTGGAGTGGGTTGCCATACCCTCCTCCAGGAGATCTTCCTGACCTAGGGATCGAACCCACGTCTCCTGTTTCTCCTTCATTGCAGGCAGAGTCTTTACCGCTGAGCCACTGGGGGAGCCCATGCATACTCATATAAGTATATGTAATTATATTTATGTAATACATGATTA